>RJVU01051519.1:8920317-8942174 GCA_003731715.1 Anabarilius grahami | reverse complement strand
AAGTGTCCCAGATCCTGCTTCACCTTATTAGTCCGTTTGTGTGTGTGTGTGTGTGTGAGCGAGAGAGAGAGAGAGAGAGAGAGAGAGAGAGAGAGAGAGAGAGAGAGTGTGAGAGTGTGTGGGAACGTGTGTGTGTGTGTGAAGCAGCTGTGTTACGGTCGGTCGATTGCAAGTTTGCCGCCACGTCTGTGGAGATTTGCCTCAGAGTTAAATTAAGATTATGAGCTTAAACCGCACTGAGAAACGCTTCTCTCCATTTCCAAAAATATACGACCATCTCCAACGTTCAGTCAAACACACAGTGGAGCTTCAACTGTGAATCTGCCTTCATTTATTTCATAAAGCACAAAACTGGAAAGCCTTAGGCCTACTGGAGAAAGCCTTAGGCCTCACAAGGTCAATGTCTCAGGTTTGAAGTCATAGATGCATTTGGTTTCTGTTGGTTTCAGACGTCTTGTTCAAAAACACATCTTGTTCCTCTAAACTAACTTTCAGCATTATATCAGCACATCGAGATACGAAGGTTAACCGAACACACCTCCACTCACATCAGTAGTGTTTTTACTCGACATGGAGCGGGTCGAACCAGCTGAATCACTTTATCTCAGGATCTCTCCACTTGTTGGACACTAAAACTTCAGTGCTGAAAACTTTGGCTTTGGATGCTCTGTCCACATGACAGGAGTCAGTATCAGTCAATGTTCAACAGATTTCTCTGTAGTTTATACAGAAATTCACTGGAACAACAAGTGTGACAACTAGCCCCAGTCCAAATGTAAATGACGGACTGAATTAATTTACATGATTAACATGAACACTGATGTACTAAATGTTTTCAGAAGCATAAGACAATGCGACTGAACGCGTCTCAATGCGCCTCTTTGTGTGAAAGTCAAACTGATGGTAATTATAGCAGTGAGTGTTTCCTCATGCGGGAAGAAATCGCAGCAATTGTTTGAATCAGGAGTCGCCCGTATTGTCCGTCTGTCTAAACACACGCAACAACAAAGCAGCAATAAATGACTGTGTGTGTGTGTGTTTATGTTTCATGGATATTCACTTTTCATCTGTGTAAATGATCTAACCAGCAGACGGAGGGTTACGGAGAGGACGAGAGAGAGAGAGAGAGAGAGAGAGAAAATCACAAACTAAAACTCACTCAGTGTGTCGAGAACACACACACACACACACACACGCTTCATGCGCAATATATAAACTTTTCTTGCTAACTCACACTCGCTCTCGACACACATTTCCTCCATCCATGTAAACACTATTGTGTGTCAGAGATACAGATCAGTGAAGCTTAATTGTTTAGGGTAATAAGACTCTGTGTGTGTGTGTGTGTGTGTGTGTGTGTGTGTGTGTGTGTTCTTGTTTATATTACATTGTGGGGACCAAATGGCCCCACGATGTAATAAAAACCTGAGTTCACCTACATCACCAGCCAGCGGTCCCCACGAGGGAAATGGATTAATAAACATACTAAATGATGTTTTTTTGAAAATGTAAAAATGCAGAATGTTTCCTGTGATGGTTAGGTTTAGGGATAGGGGTAGTGTAGGGGGAGAGAAAATACAGTTTGTACAGTATAAAAACCATTACGCCTATGGAGAGTCCCCACTAAGATAGCAAAACAAACCTGTGTGTGTGTGTGTGTGTGTGTGTGTGTGTGTGTGTGTGTGTGTTTGTGATCAGTGCTCAGATGAGGTTAGTGAGTTCCTCTTAATTAGTGTTGTTTGCAGAGTCACTCATCACTAGTTCTGGTGCTGTTAATGATGAAACCTTCAGGACTAAAGGCTGGAATACACAACAGATTATAAAACACTAGACATCACACACTTGTCGACTTAGTAAACGGTTACAGACAAAAACTGGGCAGCATGCATTAAATAGACTGATAACACACTAGCAAAATTTCACTAACTTGTGCAGAAACGGTTTGTTTCCCTGAGATTGATGACAAATGAAAATAAAACGTGTTCTAAAATAAGCTTAAAATATCAAATGTCTGATATCATCTGACCTGATGAATCACAATCTGAATCAAAAAAATTAATAAATAAATAAATCTGTGTCCATCATACACTACACGATTATGTGAAATCGGTCCGACTCCGACTGACCAACATGTGCCGACTGACTCGGACTTCAGCCAACTAGCGTAGACTCATCCAGACTGCAAATGGGGACAAAGAGTCTGTACAGATAAACAGTGCAGTGTATTCCAGCCTTAAGATGTTAAAGTTGACATGATTCCTCAAATCATGTGTTGAGGAGAGTCTGTTGCTGCTTTACTAAGATCAGACACACCATTTTCAACACATCGTAAAATAACAGTTATACTAGCAACAATCTAGAAACCAGCTGACAACCCCATAGCAACACCCCGGCATTGAGACGGTGAGATTTGCACACAAACTAACACTCACATTTGCTTTTGAATCAAAGAAATCTTGTTAAAGGATTAGTCCACTTTCAAATTAAAATGTCCTGATAATTTACTCACCCTCATGTCATTCAAGATGTTCATGTCTTTCTTTCTTCAGTCGTAAAGAAATTAAGGTTTTTGATGAAAACATTCCAGGATTTTTCTCCATATAGTGGACTTCACTGGGGTTCAACGGGTTGAAGGTCAAAATTACAGTTTACAGCAATCCCAGATGAGAAATAAGGGTCTTATCTAGAGAAACCATCGCTCATTTTCTAAAATAAAATGTAACATTTTATACGTTTTAACAATAAATGTTCATCTTGAACTAGCTCTCTTTTTCTTCTCTATTAGAATTCCAGCAGTGTAGACGCTGCTAAGTGTAATTCTGCCCTCCACAGGTCAAAGTTTGAACTAAATTGTCATATACAATATGCTAGTGCAAGTATATAACAATTAGTTCAAACTTTGACCTGAGGAGGGCAGTAATACATTTAGCAGCGTCTACACTGCCAGAATTCTAATAGAGGAGGAGGAGGAGGATGAGAAGAAGAAGAAGAAGAGAACTAGTTCAAGATGAGCATTTATGGTTAAAACTTATATATTTTTTTATTTTTTTAAGAAAATGAGCAATGGTTTCTCTAGATAAGACTCTTATTCCTCGTCTGGGATCATGTAGAGCTCTTTGAAGCTGCACTGAAACTGACATTTGGACCTTCAACCCGTTGAACCCCAGTGAAGTCCACTATATGGAGAAAAATCCTGGAATGTTTTCCTTAAAAACCTGCATTTCTTTACGACTGAAGAAAGAAAGACATGAACATCTTGGATGACATGGAGGAGAGTAAATTATCAGGAAATATTTATTTGAAAGTGAACTAATCCTTTAACATTATTCTTACAAAAAATTATTAATTTAGAAGACAATGTTCAAATGTCATAAGTACGGAAGTTTGTTCCTGCCATGGAATAAAAAATAAAAAAAAAGGATTCTGAGGGAAATGTCAGAATTGTGAGTTATAAACTTGCAATTGCGAGAAAAAAAATGATGAAGTCGGAAATGTGGGATAAAAGTCTGAGTGTTTCTCACTATTCTGACTTTTTTCCATCACAATTTCAAGTTTCTCTCTCAATTCTGAGAAAAAAATAATCAGAATTTATAACCCGCAATTCTGACTTTATTTCTCACAATTGTGATTTGCAATTGCAAGTAACGAGTTAACCCTAAAAAGGGCGAGATTATCCTGGGGGATAAAAACATTAAAATCAAAAATAAAAGTCATGTTTAAAAAAAAAATAAAAAAAAAAAAATCATGAAATTGTATTATAAATTATATTGTACTTAAAAAANGCTTCCACGACTACAGTTTTCAAATATCAATACATTTGATTAAAAACACAAGTCAGTTTTTAGCCACAAAACTTAAAATGATTCATGGCAATGAAACATCAAACATTATTTAGCATATGTGGACTAAACGCACACATGCAGTTTGATAAGATGCAGAAACCATTGCGCTTGCTCACATCTGCATGTATGATTAAATATATCCTTCACGCACGGCTGCTCTTGCGTAAAACGGCGAGAGAATCAGACTTTACCGAGCGCTCGACTGACCAATCCAGACTCATTCAGACAACACATCAAATACAAATCATTACAGTGCACACCATCGGTCAGCGCTCCCTGAAAACGAACAGACTTTCACAGATAAAGATTGTGTCTGCGCTGCTGAGCGTCGAGTACCCAGGATGCACCTGGAGCAGCAGAGGGAGGATGTCAGCGACAGCTGTTTCCTGTCCACACTTCCTGTTGGAGCGCTCGGGGCGGGAGGCTTGATGTTGAGGGTTTGGCGAGACCGTCGGCCATTTTCCAAACAGGATATATCTGCCGCGGTCACAGGTGTGAGCACACGAACGCTCATTATTCATAACTCATTTCTTAATACGCTGTGAAGGGGCCGGCGGGTTTCCGATTAACAAGGTGGAGCCGATGGGACGGGGCCAAATTCACTTCAGCGTCGTTCAAAAGGACAACAGGAGTTCAAATGTACAACTTGAATGATAACGTGTAGATAAAGACAGAATTATAGTGAATTATTTAGAGTGCCCCTTTTTATGCTATTTTTAAAAGGTTTCTAATTGTGTTTTAAAGTCGCCTACAATAGGTTAAAAAACAAACAAACAAAAAAACCCCCACAAACCTTTAATTTTCTCATAATATCCACTGCAGCATCAGCTCTTTTCTCACAATGTCTGAAATGTTAGTTCCATGATCCGGTCTCTCTAAACCCCGCCTTTCTAAGAGCTGCTCTGATTGGTCAGAAACCAAACGCTCATTATCATATCTGAATCTCAGCTCTTGATTCACAGTGATTCGAACAGTAATGTTTTACCATATCAATCTCATCGACGTGGATTTGCTTTGGCAGCAGAAAACAGCGTCTTCTCGACATGAACAGCACGAACCAAACTCTTCCAGTCTCAGATACAACTACAGTGATTTAGGGCGGGGCAAAGAGACGCTGTTCAGCCAATGAAGACCAGAGGCTGGCATTATGCAAATTAGTTACAAACCTACGTATTTGAGAGCATGAAGTGAGAATGAATTACTGAGACTGACACGTTTCAGTTCAGAATCACTTCTTTCTTTTGGGAGACAATAACTCCATTAATCTGCACTTGGATCTTTGAAACTTTGCAGACCTTTTATACATTCATATGCTGTATTACACACTACAAGATAGGGAATATCCCAAAAATTATAATAGGGGGACTTTAAAGGGCTGATTTCTGGAGGAATCAGATTGTTCTTGATATTCTGAGATCTTTGAGTTCAGTGAAACACACTGCAAATATCAAAACTCGGTCCATAAAGAGCATTTATTTGAACCAAGCGGTAAAAATGGCTTAGTGTCTTCTTATGATAATGAGCCACGAGAGCTGCACGTTACACTGATTTCACTGCAGTTAAGAGTTTCAGGTTTTGTTTCATGTCTAAAAACCACCATTACCTGTGGTAAAATGACTGTAAAGGCCTGATCACACCAAGTGACATTGACAGCTAATCAGAATCCATCCTGCTTTAACGAGTTCAAGCATTTAAAATGACAAACGGCAAAACTGCAGCATGCTTAGAATTTTTAAAAAAATGATACCATCCACTGGTGTGGACACTAATATTATATAGTTATCATTATAGTTATTGTTTTTGGCTTGAATGAGCCTCAACTCTCCCAAATTATTACCATAATGCAGAAAAAAAAGTGAATTATCATCATTACTGTAATGTATCCGGATGTTTTAATCTCTTGATGAAGATGATTCTAGATTACATTTAGTTTCACAGCCTAATAGAGTATTTTTGCATTATGACAATTAGAACTTTGGTGTTAAAAGGGTTTAATTTTGAAAAATGCCACAATGCAAAGTCAGATAAATAACAATCCTAAATCCTGCATGTTTGGTGGGGTGGAAACTCTTTTCTCATCACATCATCATTCTCTCTATGCTGAGATAAACACACACAAGCCTTCATACGGAGTCCCTATGGGAACATGGTGTCGGAAAAAATGAGATAGGAGGGAAATCATATTTCAGTGTTTTTGCTACCAAAACATTTGCGTCCTCTCGGTATCGAGTTCTGACAAACAGTACATCCAGTTTAATTTCTCGCTGCCCGCCTGGAAATGGTTTTGGGAGCGAGCACAAAACTAAAAGCATTGAAATATAAATCCCCTGAAAGCTCCTTACATTTCAAACTGCAATATAAACAAACAGAAAAGCCACAGATCATGATGATCACAACAAACCACCACTGCAGTTCTGATCCTGAACATAATGAGCAAAGGAACAACACACTCTTAAAGGGGTCATGAATTGAGAAATCAAAATTTCCTTGATCTTTTGACATGCAAGACGTCATTGTACTATAAAAACTTTCAGAACTCAAAGTTCCTCAGTTCAAAAACACTTTTATTGAAACTAATCTCCTGTTGACTCATTTACACTGTAAAAAATGACCGTGATTTTAACAGTAAAAGACTGTAAAAATGCAGCGGTGAAAAACTGTTAATTGCTTCACAGAAAGTTTCCGTACTATATACGGTGAATAACTGTAATAGATCTAATGGTACATTTAATGTAATTTTACGGTAAAATACCGTTAAATTCACAGTTTTTGGAAGTGAAAAATAACAATTCATTGTAAAATTTATAGTTAAAAAACCGTAAATTGACATTCCCAAAATTCCCTGCGTGACACTTCACATTTGATATATTTTCATTGAAATAACTCTGTTTCTTCTTAGTTTTTCAAATTTTTCTCTAATCAGTTATGTACATTAGGGTTTTATGTTACATCTAATGTTGTAAAATTAATGTTTATTGCATTTTTTAAATTTCATGCATGTTACCATGATGGTGTTTAGTGTGTGTGTGAATGACACTGTGTGCACCTTCTATATGTTAGTGTTGTCCTTCTCAGCTTGTGGAAAATCTGCTTGTGATGAACTTTGATTCATCATGTGACTCTCATCACCACTGTGTTTGGTGACAGTCAGTGTATTATAAAGGTACAAAACAGATATTAGTACTTCATTAGGTTGGTAAATTAACATTATATCAGTTAATGAAATACGTTATTTTACCGTAAATTTAACAGTTTTTTTTTTTACGTTGCTACTGTATTTTTTACGGTAAAGTTCTGGCAACCACAGCTGCCGGTTTTTTTACCGTAAATTTTACTGGGATTTTTTTTTATTTTGTCAAATTATGACGTAATAGTGCGACGAGAGACCGCCTCTGCAGAATCAGATCAACGCCTACTTCTACATCATCCTCGTTGGCCCCGCCCACTGGAGCGTTAGTGAGACGAGGAGAGAAGAGCGATACAGGATTGCAATTTTTTACTATAAATGATCTACCCTACATTTGTTCTTGTTCCAGAAGCATTTCATTCGGATATACAGTACGTCAAAATAGGTGAGGAAAGACTAGAGAATCTTCAGTTTCATGCTGACTTTAATATTAATCTACATACATGAATATGACTGATTCATGTCAAATTGAGCGTACTGTCTTATTAATTATATAATAAAGCGTCTATGTAATGTTTAAGAAAACACTGACAATAGAGGACTATAATAAAGGCAATTTAATATTTAATTCCAGCACAGAACACCCTCTGAACACAAACACATCAGATAGCCACAAAACAAATCAGAGAGATGACTGTGACCAAAGAAAATACATTAATCAATAAGTTAATAAATATGATGTCACAAACAAGAAAAATGGGTAAATTAAATAAGTGAACAATCAATAGTCATGTACAGCACCAAACTGAACAGCTTTAGTCCGTTCGCAATAACAGACCCTGAGAATGATTCAGTTATTAGACTCATGAATCACGACAGCTACACACAACAGACTCTCCGTCGGTTTAGATGAAGAGTCACAAGTTCATCTCAGCACACAGGAAAGCTCAGATCTGAGAGCTTCAGCAGATGTGAAGAGGCAATGAAAGTCCTACCCGCTGCTGCACTTCAGCTTCAGGACGTCGCCGCATTTCAGACACTTCGAGTTGGTGTTTGCTTCCTTCTTCGGGATGTTCCAGCACTTCTGACATCGCACACGATATTTCTTGTACCTGCAAAAACCAAAAGTGTGCGAAAACCAAATCAGGCCCTAAGAATAATCATTTACTACTCATTATTTCCAAAAATAGTGCTTTGCATAAACCACTAACTAATAAACATGAAACGTGTAGGATGCATCGGACTTTGGGGTAACACTTTATTTCACAGTGTCCCTGTTGTTACACATTCTTACTCTAGTATTAACTATAAATTATGCATAATTATAATCCATACCTTAACCCTATAGCAAGTACATGTACTTAATATTACTCACTATAATTACACTGTAACAAGAACACCTTAAATTAAAATAGTGCAACAGACTTGACATGCAAAATAAGTGTCAACATGAATTGGCTTTCATAAGTCATTTTACTTCTGAACTCTTAAAAATTATTCCAAAGAGGGGTTTGGCCACAGAAGAACTATTTTTGGTTCCCCAAAGAACCTTTCAGTGATCAGTTATTAAAAAAACAAAACATGTTTTTTCTTAGTGTGAAGAGCATTTTAATCATCTAAAAAGAACCTTTTTCTTCCGTGGATGTTAAAGGTTATTCATGGTACTATTGATGCCAATAAAGAAGCATTATTAAGAGTGTGATGTGATAATGTGACATAAGCTGAAGGAAAGTTGTTTCAGATGTGGAGTGAGTGCAAAGATTTTGAAGAAAAAACATTTATTTCTGCAGAATGAATCATTCACAATAAAGGCCCATGATAAAGATATAGCTCTAAAACTTGATTGACATACAAAATATGAGAACACAGAGAAGTTTACGCACCTGATGCCACAGGCATTACAAAGGGGCGTCCCGTCTTCAGCGTCTCTCCAGAGAGGAGTCTTCCTCGTACAGCAGGACGCACACATCTTAATCCCTGAGGAACAAACAGACGAGAACAACAAGCAGCACTCTTCACTTTCATCAACCACAAAACTAACGCTCAGTGCAGACCCTAAACTGAATAAATGCTTCCAATTAGATCTCCACAGTAAGGAAGAGTCACGGGTCCATCCATCAAATTTTCTTTTGGGAACACAGATGAGTATGCGAATGTGTAAATAAAGCACACAATTCTCAACATTTCTGAGGGTGGATATCTACAGAATTTCACCGGCATTCCACCAAAATAAACGAATGAGGATTTGAAGTGACAAAAGCTCAATGTTTTGAATGCCTGAAAGTGAAGAATTCCTAAATCGTAACATTAAAACAAGCATTTTCTGTAAAGCTGCTTTGAAAACAATATGTATTGTGAAAAACACTACACAAATAAACAAACTGAATTGAAATTTGTTAGTTCCATTTGTTAGTTACATTAGTTAACTACATTACTTAACATGAATTTACAATGGAAAAATAATTCTAAGAAATGTATTAATCTTAGTTTAAGCTAATTTCAACATTTACTAATGCATTATTAAAATGAAAAGTTGTATCTGTTAATATTAATTAATGGACCTGAGCTAACATTAAACAATAAACAACTGTGCTTTTATTAAATAACTTTAATAAATACTGGAATAAATGTCTTGCTCATTGTTAATGTTGCTTAATGCAATAATAATTGTTAATTAATGAGACCTTATTATAAAGTGTTACAAATTTTATAATTATCAAATATTAATTAATTTTACAGTACAACTATAATTTGCCAAACTAATGTGTCATCATTTTTATAATTAGAGTTAAAACTAATGGTAACACTTTACAACAATTAACATTAGTTAACATGAACTTCTACAACATTAATCTAGGGCAAAAGTTCAATCGGTTAATATTTATGCACTGTGAACTAACATGAACGTTTTTATTAACTAACAATAAGAGAGGTTAATAAATGCTGTGAGAATTTATTGCTCATTGTTAATTCATGTTAATTAATGCATTAATGTTACCAAAGAAGAACATATTGTAAAGCGTTACCAAACTAATACTACTACTACTAAAGTTGGTTTCAACACGTCGCTGTTAAAAACACCATATATCCTCCTGGGACCCGGGAATAGACTTGTGTCCTCTGCAGTGGACATTATATTTTAGTGATTTTCTCTGACATCACACGTCACAGTTTTAAGTCTGGATGGCCTGTAAAGAGCACATTCAGGGCTTTGCAGAGATACCAAATTTTTAGAGGTTTTGCCATGAAAACAACAACTTCTTGACTGAAAATTAAAATTAGCACTCTTATGGAAATGACGACAATATTTTGTAATTATTTAAATCAGATTAATTTTTAAATAGTTTGTTATAAATCAACATCTCAAGAAAATGTTATGGGGTTTCAAATCAAAATATGACTTTCTGACTTTCGATTTCATACATATAGAGGCACCAGGACTTAAATCATGTTTATCGGGCATTTTAGGAGATACAGCAAGTGAATAGGGAAAGAAATTATATATCAATATTCCTATTAATTATTAGAAATTATGAAAATGTTGCCAATTATTACTCCCGTTATTACACTTCTTTTTTCATTACATGTTGCTCCAAGAACACATTAATATTCAAATTAGATACAGTATATAGATACATTGTATTGAATGGGAAAATACATGTATGACTATTTTACCCACATATTGCATAAAATAAAATGATATATCAATTAATTCCATTATATCTTTTTTATTCAAAGTTTGGTTAAAAACAATCCTGAAGCCTAAAAATTAATTGGTGATTTTAAAAAAAATTCCATTGTTTTTGCATATATTGTTTTGTCATTTCATGCCATGTTATTTTTTAAACAACTTAGTCCTGGTGCCCACTACAGACGACATATCATAACATATGTATAAAATATAATTTTTCAGAAATGTTATTTTTATATTTGTTTATTATGCTCTATACAATATAATGACAAATTTAAAAAAAACTAAATTCAAAATTTTTTTTTTTCCTGTGTCTCAGGAGGATATAACAAATAACTGCAATATAATTTCTTGTGCAGCTCATATATTAATATTTTGAAATAAAAATAAATTGACCTGCATGTCATGTGACCATTAACCAACATCAGAGAACCGTGAACATGTGACTGTGTTGAATTATTGAAATATTAACATAAAATCAAAGGGGCTTCAAGTAAATATTGTATATCTAGTTGTTCGTCTGAGCAAAAAAACTAAACAAAAAAAACCTCTAGGAATCCCTGATCCAGCAGCTTAAAATGGCACCATTTGATCACTTTAAATAACAGCACACTTTCCTCATCAACACACGTGATTTGAGTAATCATTCATGTCTGGAGCACAAACACACACTTACTGCTACAGGTTTGATCAGTATCAGTACTAGAGCTAGTGATGAGCGACTGAACGGCACTAACTAGTGTGTGAGTGTGTGATGCACGCCCTCTGGTGGATGTGTCTGGTACTGACTGGACAGACCGCAGGCGTCGCTCTCCTCCTCAGAGCAGCTGCTCCTCTGGCAGGTTTGGAGAGATCTGCAGCGGCCGCTTCTGCTCCTTCTCAAGCGTCCGATCTCCTCACTGAGCAGAGGAGAACACAACATCACTCTTATCTTACAGAAATATGATATGGCTCAATCAGAGAAGAGCAGCTCCACCTGTAATTAGAGGTGATGATCAGTCTGCTCTGATCCGTGTCGCCGTGCACTTCCGGATACATGCTGAAGGTGACGCCCTGCACATCAGGGTCCTGCGGGTCGGGGCTCCGGGCGGGACGAGGCTGTTTCCTCTGCGTGCGTCTGTGGGCGTCCCATGATGATGTCTGGATGTCTTTATTCTGAGTCTCTATGAGATTATTGTTGAGGTCAGCTTGCTGTGATGAAGATGCATTTTCAGAGGCGTTCAGAGGGAGCCACGCACTCTCAGCATCTCGCTCAGACACTAAACAGGAAGTGAAGTCAATTGGACAGTCACTTCCTGTGGACAGTACAACAGATTCGCCCTGATCAGAACAGCCCTCGTCTTTGGACTCGACAGGTGTGTTTTCTGTCAAACACTTTTCACTCGTGCTGACGTCACTCATGTTTGTCTTTATAAGCTCAGCGAGATCATCGCTTTCTTTAACTTCCTCCACATCCGTCACAGGCTCAGAGCTGTAGACGACTGCAAGTGAGAAATATGCGTTGGACGGGACGCTGCTGGAGGAAACAGCGGGACGCTCGGGAGGTCTGGACAGCATAACGGCCTCTGTGCCGTCTGATGAGTCGAGATCAACCGGACCACCAGACTGAAGCAGCTGCTCACACTGCTGGTTGATCAGACGCATCACTTCCCATGCGCTGCTGCGGTCAGACTCTCGCATTATAGAGAAAGAGCCCGTGAACTCTGAGTCTTGAGGGCCGGAGAGGATGAGTGCGCCGCTGTCTGGATTCTCTCCACGCGACGCTCCAGAACTCAAGCTCCCGTCATCTGCGGGAGGAGCGAGATTCGTGGCCTCTTGGAGCAGGAGGAGGATTGTGGACTGGGTGACCTGCTGGTGCTGCACATCTTCTGCAGGATCACGTGCATGAGAACTCATATTCCCTCATCTGTTTGCTGAAAAAGAGAAGGACAAAAACTGAGACACAAGCATTTCTGAAGCTTTTCAAATATGGAATAATAGTATTAAAGGGGACCCTTTCACAATATATAAGTCTCTGGTGTCTCCAGAATGTGTCTGAAGTTTCAGCTCAAAATACCCCACAGATAATTTATTATAACTTGTCAAATTTGAACAAAAACACGCAGTGTTTGTGTGTGTCCCTTTAAATGCAAATGAGCTGCTGCTCCCGGCCCCCTTTCCAGAAGAGGGCGGAGCTTTAACAGCTCAACAACAACAAAGCTGGAGAATCTCACGCAGCCAAAATGAGGATTGTCAGTAACGGTGTTCAGCCTTACATTGTTCAAACCGGAGTCGACACTGATGGAGAGACTCAGGAAGAAGTTGCAACTTTTAGAACGAAACTGGACGTTTCTGAATGGTTAGTGGATAAATTTATGTAGTTGCTGTGGAGTTGATTCAACTCATCGACTAGCATGTGCCGTCATGTTAATCGTCATGTTAATTGACCCTCGTTTGTGAAGCAGTCCGGCGTAAAATGACGGCATGACAACAACACTCTACTACAACAACTCTTCCTCTTCTCTAAAGCAGCCCAACATGGCCCCGCCCCATTTGTGTGTTCTCGGGGGCGGGGTTTATGTAAATTTTAGGGTTTGTGATGTCACCAACCTAGGAAGAAGCTCGTTGTAGTTCCTACCAGCCGTTTGTTGAAGTCCTTTAACAGAATTCTGTAAAAGAAAATATCTCTCTTTGCATTGAACTTTGAGCGTCGTAACTTTGCAGATGTTTTTGCTCAAACAGCAACATTACACACTAACTAAAGTTAAAAAAGTGAAATCATAATCAACCACCCTTTAAAAGCATAGTTCACCCCAAAAATGAAAATTCTGTCATCATTTACTCACCCTCAGGTTGTTTCAAACCTGTATGAATTTCTTTCTTCTGCTGAACACAAAAGAAGATATTTTAAAGAATGTTTGAAACAAAACAGTTTATTGACTTCCATAGTATTTTTTTCCATACTATGGAAGTCAGTGAGGACTATGGTCACCATTTTCATTAAAATATATTTTGTGTTCAGCAGAAGAAAATCATACAGGTTTGAAACAACCTGAGGGTGAGTAAATGATGACAGAATTTTCATTTTTGGGTGAACTATCCCTTTAAAACATCTCTTATGCTCACCAAAGCTGCATTTATTTAGACAAAAATACAGTAATAACAGTAATATTTTTTTAAAATAATATTACAATTTAAAAATAGCTGTTTTCTATGTGAATATATAGTAAAGTGTAATTTATTCCTGTGATCAAAGCTGAATTTTCAGCATCACTACTCCAGTCTTCAGTGTCACATGATCCTTCAGAAATCATTCTAATATGATGATTTGATGCTCAAGAAACATTTATGATTATTATCAGTGTTGAAAACAGTTGTGCTGCTTCAGATTTTTGTGGAAACTGTGAAACATTTTATTCTTCAGGATGCTTTAATGAACAGAAAGTTCAAAAGAACAGCAATTTTTACTAGAAACTGAAATCTTTTGTATCATTATAAATGTGTTTACTGTCACATTTGATCAATTTAATGCATTCTTGCTGAATAAAAATAAGAATTTTTTTCTTTAAATTGTTTATAAAACAGGTTTGTTGACTGCGACTTTCCCCCAGTCATCTCAATGGCAAAAAAGTGTCCCAATCAACCTGAATTCACTATATTCCAGTTCTTCTGATGTATTTTGATAGTCACACATCTGTTCACTCACCATCGTAAAGACCAAACGCACAAAAGACGGTCATATAGGATTATCCATAAGGTGGTTTATGTTATAGAAATTACATATTTTAAAAACTCACTGTAATGGCACTCTTGAATCGCGGGGTTTAATCAGTCACGTTAACATCTAAACTGAGGAAAATCTGTTAAAACCGAAATAAACTTCAACTGATGATAAATTTGCTTGGCAGCAACTCACAGTTTAGTTCTGCACTATAATATTTCAGTCACAGCTCATAATTGGTCATAAACGTCAGAACTTACAATGTAACAGATCGACGAGTTTTCTCTCAGGAGTCGCTACAAAGTAACAGTAAATCTCCCGCGCGCAGCTCGAGCTCACGTTCCTCAGCAGTTTGACCTGATTCAGCGACGTCAGAGGTTAAGATGATGTGTTCAGTGTTCGTGTGTGGTTATGAACAGATGTAAATAAACTCACCACATGAGAACGAGCCGCTGTAACACTGTAGCAGGACTGTGATGAACGGAATCATTTCACATGTAATTCCGACTGTCACGTGACGTGATGATGAGCAGGTGTTCCGGATCTCACCTGTCCTTCGACAGCTCGATTCACTCAAAAAGTACTGAGAACACTAGAGTTTTCATTTGCTAACATGCACTGAAAATTAACACTTCCACATCATTTATTAATCTTAGGCAATGTTAATTTCAACATTTTCACATGAAAATGCAAAGTTGTATTTGTTAACTTTAATGCATTTAACTTTAAAGTGTTTTATTTACACACATTTATTATTATTATTATTTGTATTTTCAGTTATACTGTATCTTGGAATTATGTTTATTCATATCAGACTCCAAACACATGTAAGGTGACACATTACTGTTTATTTCATTCATCAAAAAATGAAACATGACTTATTCATTATTGTATGAACCTTCAACACACAGTAGTTTCTAAAATGTATGAATAATTTCATCTGTGCGCACAATGACCTGAGCGGAGACGGGAGAAATGTGTGTGACGTTTGACAGGTTTGTGTGTTCAGCGTTTATTAGTAATGAAGTGAACTACAGAACAGCATAGAAGGACTGTTTCAGACGGACGCATGAACTGATCCATCAAACACCAGAGCAAATGGGGAGAATGACTCTTCCTGCAGCATCAATAACTTTGTTTTTCTCTACAATTGCAAACGGAATTTTTTTTTATATTTATGAAAACCAGAAATCATTTGTAATGTGGAATGCTTCTGTATTATTTGGTGAATCTCATGAAATGCGTCATATTTCACCCCGAAATAAAAAAAAAAGAGAAAGAGAAATAAGAAAGTTATATTTTGCATGAATAAAACTAAGCCTGCTTTTAACATGTATTATACATCATGGTCATATTTATTGCACATCCTTTCACATTTTTACTTATACTACCGTCAAATATTTGGGGTCTGCAAGAGTTTTAAATGTTTCTAAAAGAGTCTCTTCTGCTCACAAAGACTGCATTTATTTGATAAATACAGTAAAAACTGTTCAGCATGTTTCAGCATCATTACTCCAGTCTTCAGTGTCACATGATCCTTCAGAAATCATCAAAAACATTCATTATCATCAATGTAAACCTTTTTTTTTTCAGGATTCGTTGTTAAATCTTTTTTTATGGTAGTGTACTTTTTTATTTTGAAAGAAATTCATATTTTTTCAGGAAGGACACATTAAACTGATCAAAAGTGACAGTAAAGACATTTATAATGTTACTAAAGATTTCTATTTCAAATAAATGCTGTTCTTTTTAACTTTCTATTCATGAAAAATAAAATGCACAAAAGATCACAAAAATATAAAGCAGCACAACCGTTTCCAACATTGATAATAATCATAAATGTTTCTTGAGCAGCAGATCATCATATCAGAATGATTTCTGAAGGATCATGTGACACTGAAGACTGGAGTAATGATGCTGAAAATTCAGCTTTGACCACAGGATATAAATTACACTTTACTATATATTCACATAGAAAACAGCTGATTTACACTGGAATAATATTTCACTGTTTTACTGTATTTTTGATCAAATAAATGCAGCCTTGGTGAGCAGAAGAGACTTCATTAAACAACATTTAAAAACCTTCAAGACCCCAAACTTGTGAACAGTAATGTATATAGTGTATTTTGCACAATTCTCCTGCAGTACAGTAAGCCATCAAGAAAAATGTAAACTGCAAAACTCAGAAGTTATAGTCATGAGAAACATGTGCCCAAATGTCATAAAACTGTCACAATGCCGAAAATCTTAATGGTCTTAAGATAGGCTCATTTTATTCATACAAAAGTAAAGAAACAGAGAGAAACAGGTATTGGATGTTGATGTGTTCAGTGCATTTAAGCCAAAAAATACACTATTTCTATAATGTTCTGTAAATCAGACTGGTTACATGAAGGATAATGAACAATCGGAGTGGTGGAAATACCTGTGGACCAAATTCAGCTGGAGCTCAAGAGATCTGCTCTCTTCAGCTCACTGGATGAGAGCGAGCAATTCCCCACACGGGCCGTTCATGTCCCACACTTAACAAGCCTTTAACGACTATAACCTGCTCACTGGAAGAGGCTTCATTTAGTGTCTGTATCCCACAGTGCTTTGCGTACTGTACCCCTGGCCTCCGGTGCTCTCGCTTGAACTCTGTGACCCCGGAGCTCAGTGAGGTTTGGGCACGTGACCGTCCACGTAGAAGTTCCGCGTGACCTTGGGCATCGTCAGCTCGATGCCGTCCAGCTCCGGCGTCAGGATGATCTGACAGCCCAGACGGGAATTCTCCTGCAGCATCGGCGCCATGTCCAACATATCGTCCTCCCTGCAGGGACAACACGTTTAATGACTGGTGATGAAAACCATTATGTAGAGCTGCAAGATTCCGGATAAATTGACAATCATTTTTGTGTTTAAAATACAGATCATGATTCTCCTACGATTCTGAATAGACAACTAAACAAAATAATGCAATTTACTAGAGGTTCTGACAAAATGTTAATTGCTGCAGTCTATTTAAAATTATCTGAATTTTAATTAAAAAAAAATTTAAAAATCGGATTGCGTGAATGATTCAATGACTCACTCATAAAGACTTCACTCGTTTCATTACCGCATGAATCAGCATTTTTGAATTTTGCTTCAGATCAATCATAGTTAACGATATGCTAAAGCCCGTTGACGTGATTCGTTACAAGGTAGTTTGTGACGTCAGAAACACCAGCGATTTCAAACCACATTTTTGAAACTGTCTTTAGATCACTGCAGGTTTAAAGAAAAAATACTTAGCAATGGTGTTGACTCATGAATTTGCACATGGTTTGTCTTAAAGCATATTAAAACACCACAAAGATATATGAAGTGTTTGGTTCCAAAATGCAATAACTCCATTTTGATTAATTTGAGTAAAAATGTGTTTTCTTTACCAAGAAAGTGGCAAGATGAAAACACTATTTTCTGTTTCAAACTTTCACATAGCATCTTTTGGTTATAAAAACATTAAAATTCAAAACTACATTTTGATTTTAAAAGGTTTATTATAAAAACAGATTATTTTTCCCCCAAAATGCAATAAATCCATGACACATTTTATTTAAATTTTTTTTCAAAATGCAATTAATCCATCGATATGAAAGTTATTTTTCATATTGAAAATACACAAAAAAGTAAGTTGATTCACATATATGACACCCTCTGAACTTTGTCAATACTAATCTTATATACAGGCATTTTACTAAAAATACATTCAGCCGTCGCTCCCAAAATTAATTCAACGATTTATTAATTTCAAGTCATCTTGTTAATGTTATAAATTAATTATTTGTCATTACCGATTAAAGAGTATCTGGCACCACCGCTTGGTTAAAATAAACACATTTGCCGAGTACAGTGGTATTAAAAACGGCTTTTAAAAACTGTTCATGATTCAGTTTTGGGGACCGCGACAGAAGTTGATGCTGTCATGGAACAAGCAACAGCTTTACCGAGTGCCTCATCTTCTTAATCTCCTCACGTAAATGATTACATTTCGATGACTTGCGTTTCTTCCCCACCGCAGAAACCACCACAGGTTCATCAATGCCGTCAAAATTATTCATTTTTCTGTTTTTGTTGATCACAAAGTACAAAGCAGATAAGGAAAACTAGGATGCCGGGTGTATTCAGAGCACTGCTATTACTGTTTACAGTGCGTGTAATGGAGCGCTGTGATTGGAAGAAAGGAAGAAAACATGACAGAATAACACGACGGTATCGCATTTTGCGCAAAATTATTAAATTACATTTCAATACCGACCAGACCAGATACAATACTGATTTTGGCGGAAACTCAAATTTTCGCGTTTTGGAACCAAACTCTTCATATAAACAACTTGATTTTCACCACAGGGGAACTTTAACAAATCTCTTGAATGAATGATTCAGACTCAATCTTTAAAGTTGCGTTCGACTTAAAGCAGCACTGCATAGACCGAATGGGGTATGACATCAAAGTGTCACAAGAGCGATTCAAAATCACACAGAGCCGTCTGCTGTCTAATCGCTCTCACGATACTTTGATGTCATACACGGATCGGTCTATGCAGTGCTGCTTCAAGTCAAACACACCTATTACTGGATGAATCAGCGTTTTTTAAATGATTCCATTAAGTGAATGATTCAGTGACTCACCCATAAAGACTTCACTTGTTTCATAACTGGACAAATCAGCTTTTTTGAACATATCTCTTGAATGAATGATTCAATAACAAATACATTTTTTAACAGTCACTTGTCGTCACCTACTGGTGTAACAATGTAACTGATCATCTTTTTTTGAAGCGTCAAATTACTTTCAAAAGGTGATTTAATCTACTTTTACCTCTACTGTTCAAACATCATCTGAACAATAAAATGTACATGACAACTGCTCTCTCTCTGGGTCAGCGGCAGTGCCAACTTAGATTTGAATATTCACCGTCAAAGGTTTAATAGACATCTATGAATCGTTGTCACTTAGTAACAAGATCACGTGGGTATTTGAACCGAGATCACAATCTTTTAACAATTAATCGTGCAGCTCTTCCATTATGCCTTGTGTTCTACTTACCTTTCTTCAGGTTCTGGAAGTTTATCGCAGTATTCGTTGTTCACGTACACGTGACATGTCGAGCAGGCTAGAGACGCTTCACAGGCCCCTGAGAACAGAGCAACGTGAGAGACAGACAAACAACGGCATGGAATTTAGTAGAGATGTCCAATATCCATCCAGTGACTACTGAACTGTCATTCAATTCAGCTCAAGCACCTCAGTTTTTGAGTGAAAAAAGCTCAGTCAAGCTAAAAGAACTGACGTGCATGAACAGAGATTAATGAGGCCTACGATCAATCAGTTCCAAAAAGAAATACAAAACCTGTGCTGAGTGAAAGAATACAAGTTGACAAAAAGATTGAATCCAGTATTTGGTGATAATATAGCATAATGAGAGTAGACATGTGCCGATATTCGGTAATGTGATATATCACGATAATGAATACACGATATTGTTATTGTGGGCACTTCAAAATACCGTAAATACTTTATTACCAATTATTACAAATTTTATAATGCATTTAAGAATACTTTCCCCATCAAGCGTATAAAATGCACAACACCGCTGTATTCTGCGTCAAATGGACACGCGCTCAGATGTAAACAAGCCCAACGTGAAGCACATGGCAGGACGAGTGAAGGAGACGTGCTGAATGAAAGTGCACGTTCACTCTCTGACAGCAGAAATGCAGCGGTTACCCCAGAAACCCCGCAAACAAAGCAACTGCGCTAGTGACGTTTTTAAAATGCTTCAAACAGCCATTCAGTTTTTTTATATTCGCAATGTTGTTCATCACAGCACCAAATACTTAATACTTAAAGATTTAATAGGCTATTTATTTTCAAACTTATACATTTTTATATTTTAATCTAGACTACAACATGCCCTAATGATTGTGATTATTTGTTATTGTCCAGTAAAACTTTGAGACATACGGCCTCATTAGTTAATTCATTATTATTACCAAACTGACAATGAAAAATACTTATAAAGCATTAATTATTCTTAGTTACTGTTTAATAACATTACTAAAATCAAAAGAACTTATTTAATAGACCTGAGATAAAACTAACAATGATCAGTTGTGTTTCTTAACTAACATTAACAAAAAAATAATACTTTCTGTAACAAATGTAGCTATTGCTCAATCTTAGTTAATGCATTAAATAATGAGATCTTATTGTGAAGTGTTACCTGATGTTCTTTATAGCCTAATTCTTTTGCACTTTAATCTGTTTGAAAATGTTACTTTATATATTTTTTGTGTATTGTATTATTGTATTTAAACATTCAGAGTTATTTTTATTATTACAAAGAGTTCTTAAACCTACGGAAGAGGATTAGGGCCAAGCAATAATAAAAAAATAAAACCATCTCGAGATTAAAGTCGAGAAAAAGGTCGAGATAAAATGTTGAGAAAAAACTCGTTAAATTACGAGAAAAAACTCGTTAAATTACGAGAAAAAAACTCGTTAAATTTCGAGAAAAAACTCGTTAAATTTCGAGAAAAAGGTCGAGATAAAATGTTGAGAATAAACTCTTTAAATTTCGAGAAAAAAATTGTTAAATTTAGAGAAAAAGGTCAAGATAAAATGTTGAGAATAAACGTATTAAATTACGAGAAAAAAGTCGTTAAATTTCAAGAAAAAAGTCGAGATAAAATGTTGAGAATAAACTCATTAAATTATTAGAAAAAAGTTGTTAAATTACGAGAACAAATTCATTAAATTACGAGAACAAATTCGTTAAATTATGAGAAAAATGTCGTTAAATTTCGAGAAAAAAGTCGAGATAAAATGTTGAGAATAAACTCATTAAAGGGCATATTGCAGGTTAGAGCTTCAGTGATTCAATGTATAGAAAAATAATGTATGAAATAGATTTTCTTGAAAAAAAAACGTATAAATACGCTAATTAGGCTTCTGGAGTCGTTTTTTGTGAGATAATTTTACTTCCGCATCTGAAAAATGCCAAATCGGAAGTGACGTAACTGAAGGGAGCGCGATCAATATAAACAATAGGAAAACAATGGATCTCAATGACAGTTCGGACGCTGAGGAAATTGTAAATGTTTATTCATACTCGTATAACAAACCACAGCCATACAATTAGCCTGCTATGTGGTCAAGAGAGGCCAGAATTAGACAGAATAACGGTCAAAAGAGACAAATTGAGCTGTTGTGTGAGGAGAACCAGTGAAGAACAGGGCAGAGACCGGTGTTAGCTTATAGATAGCCTATAAACGTTAGCAAACGAACAGTTACATATCAGATCACAATATTGTACAGATTATTATGAATCAGGCAAAAGCAAAGCTATTGGTCATCTAGAAGTAACGTTATTGATTACTAATAACAGAAACTAATATACTTCCTTAATATCCGTCCACACTAACGTTACGTGATATAGCGGTTTCTCATCACGACTGATTTGGTAACGT
>RJVU01051519.1:8833908-8919917 GCA_003731715.1 Anabarilius grahami | reverse complement strand
TTAAATTATGAGAACAAATTCGTTATAATATGAGAAAAAAAGTCGTTAAATTTCAAGAATAATGTCGAGATAAAATGTTGAGAATAAAATAATTAAATTACGAGAAAAAAGTCGTTAAAATTCTCATAATTTAACGAATTTGTTCTCATAATCTAACGACTTTTTTTCTCGTAATTTAATGACTTTATTCTCAACATTTAATCTCAACTTTTTTCTCGTAATTTAACGAGTTTATTCTCAACATTTAATCTAAACTTTTTTCTCGAAATTTAACGAGTTTATTTTCAACACTTTATCTCGACTTTTTCCTCGAAATTTAACAACTTTAATCTCGAGATGGTTTTATTTTTGTATTATTGCTTGGCCCTAATCCTCTTCCGTATAAACCTGTTATAGTATCACAACACTTTTTTAGCAACTTATTTCAATACCGCGATAATACCGTGATAAAAGCTTATTTAATCGCAACATGAAAATTTGATACCGTCACATGCCTAAATGAGAGCAAGTTAAAGGCCAGTAAAGAACAGGGCAGGAACACCAAATTAGATAAAGGATTTTCAGCACAACTATAATTATAAAGGGTTTTAGATGACATGCGGTCAAATGCTTATGTGCTCCCACCAATGTCAAAATCAATAGGTGAACCTTAAAGACACAGTGAAGATGTTTGAACTCACCTTCGAGCTCAATGCCATGTTTGTGCGCCAGGTACAGAACATTATCGCCAACCTTCGCCTTGACGGGAATCCTCTGTCCGGACCGGTCGATATACACCACATTAACACTAGAGCAAACATCACATCAGTCAGTCCAGCAACACATTCAGGGTCACGACACAGCAGGGTCTGTACTCACACATGCTCGTGCCTGTCCTCCTCAGGTGAGCTGCTGTCTTCACTCTGACACACACCTGACACACACAAACACACAGTTACGCAAACTACTCATGCGCCATCAGAGGTTGAAGTGTGTGTGTGTGATAGACGCACCGATGCTGGTCTGCAGGCGCCTGCTGGGAGCTGAAAACCCGTCGACCGCTCGTCCCACCGCGGCTCCCGTACAAATCTTTAACCGGTGAAGCGGACAGATGCTGCAGTCCGGCGAGACCCGGACGAACCGCTGAGTCAAACTCACGCCCGCCCGGACCGCTGCGGACGCCGCCATGACACTGTTTTGTTCACGTGACCTGTGCTGGCCAATAGCAAACGAGACGTGATGACGTGTTTTTTATATTTTTTTATTTTTTTTATTAAGAACTTGTAAACAGTACAAAAAAACAGGCACTAACGACAAAGCTCCAAAGATAAATGGAAAAGGGGAAAAAAAAACAAACAAAAAAAAAACAATCACAAATACAGACTCATAATATGTAACAGTAGAATTACCTTTTTCACAAGTTTAAAAGCATGAGTTCGTTACAGAAAACCTTATATAAAGGAGGAGATTTGGACAATCGAGATTTGTGAATAAAGAATTTACCATTCAGGATGATGAAGTTTACAAAATTGTCAATATTTTTGTCTTCATGTTCATAATAACAAATAATACCTCTCAGTTACGGTTAAGTTAAGTTATAAAGTTATCTAACTTTGGCAGAGAAAGTGAGAAAACCAAAATGTCTGTATCAAAAAAACAAATGGCATAGAGACTCCTACAGAAAGAGCGTTCTTTCCCAACATCAATAAACTTAGAGTAAGATATTAGTTGATATATTTATGTAGTATCTTAAGGTGAATTTCTCTTACTTTATTTGAAATACAAAATTTGTAAGGTAACAGGCATGCCTTTCTCCAATTAACATCTCTAAGAAGGGAATTCCAGTAAAATTTTCCTCTTGAAGTAACTTTTTTTTTCATGAAAGAGGTTTTTTTACAAATAAATGACAGTCAGACGTGATGACGTGTGTGATGACATCTTCTTCTTCTTCTTGTGACGTTTATTGGCGGTGGGCAAGCACACTTTTTTACTGTAACTCATTATACTGTGGCATTTGTAAAGCTCAAATTGCCCATCTTCATCTGGTCCAAAATGCTGCATCTAGATTTCTTTAAATAAAGGATCACGCCACTCCACTTTTAAAGGCCCTTCATTGGTTGCCTGTTCAATTTAGAATACATTTTAAAATCTTATTGTTTGTTTTAAATCTTTACACAGTCAAGGCTATCTGAACTGCTGCGTCAGTACATCGCCTCGAGAAGCCTAAGACCTGAACCTTCTTTGAATCCCTCATTCCAGACTCCAGTGCCTTCTCTCCGTAATCGCTCCTGCCATGCAATTATGGAGCCCCTAGTCTGACCATTTTTAAATCTCTTCTAAAAACACATCTGTTTTCATTAGGTTTTATATTCCTGCCTATTGTATTTTCTATTTGTGTTTTATTTTATTCTGGTTCTTTGCTTTAGTCTGTTTTGTGTGAGCTTACTACTCTTATGACGCTGTTTCTTTTGTGAAGCACTTTGGTCAGTCTTGCTGTTTTAAATGTGCTTTATAAATAAAGTAAACGTGAAACTTGAACTGAATGATGACAACACAGAATAAAACACTATCAAATCTTTTTAACAGTTTATTTGACAGACTTTGTGTTTAAGTCTTCCACTTTTTTTCACAAAACCTTTGCTCTCTAGAAAAAACAAAAAACACAAAAGTGTCCTAAAGTGGGAGTTATGGGATTACAGACACAGCAATGCATCATGCTCTATAAGATCATGTTTGTAGCGTGATCCAGGGGATTAAAACGTATATATTTCAGACCTAGTGGAGTAATTTACTCCACTTTAATCCGCTGGATCACGCTTCAAACATGATGATCTTAACTTTATTAATTACTAATTTATTCATTTACTATTAATAGTAAATATATAAAGTTGCATAAAATGGAAATACTCAATAAAGTAGGCTAACTTGATGTGCACCAATAAATCATTCAGAATAAATACTGCAATTCCATAAAAAACATGAATTTTCCATTTTGATTTAATTTTTTTATTTTTACAATTGCTAGAACACATTGCTCAATCACTTTTTCAAAACTCTTCACATAGTTCTCTTAAACTTTCATCTTCACAGCAGTTAAATTCACATTCATAATGAAATTCATGTTTCAAATCAAGTCATTCTTCCCCCCAAAAAACAAAAAACTTTTTCACTCAAAAAACAATGACCTAAAAACACTAACAAAATGAGCAATATTTTTTGTGTCTAAGTGAGAAATAAATTCATGTAAATTAAAAGATGTAATCCCTGAATGCATTGATAAATGATCCTCGGGTTAGCCCACACAGACTGATGTTGTGCTCACTGTGTGAGGAGTTTTGAAAAAGTGACCTAAGTATCGAAAAATGGCCTTGCGATTGTAAAAATAAAATCTGTAATGGTTTACTAGTGTTATTTACAGCATTATCCGCCAGAGGGCGCCAAACACCAAACGTGATTTTCATCTACAACCCTATTAACACACTCACTATATGCTTTATTAAACCTCTGGTTTACGGTTCCTCAAGTCACGAGCTCTTTATGATCAGTCACTGTTGCTTGAAAACGCATCTGCTAATGAATAAATGTGGGTGATATATGCTGATTAACAAAACTGGCTGTCCATGTTGATAGATTACATTGTTAGACATTGATGTGAAAGTGAAGTGACATGTGGCCAAGTATACCCAAGCAAGGCCAATAGCAAGATATAAATCTACTAGTAGTTCACTCTTTTTAATTTGGCCGAGCTGTGAAACAGGCCTCCGTCATTTAATGTTGTAACTGCTTGATGACACATGCAGGCGTTACCAGTTGTGCCTCCGTTTTCTCATCCTCATCAATAAGATGCTGAATATAACATGAAGTACCCACTAAAAGATGGCCAGTGGTCTGCATACTGAACAGAGTCCATCTTAGGGCTTCCCTTTTAACAGAGAGAAAACAAGAAGAGTGAATCATAAGCCTTTTGTGTTTACTCTCCTAGCTCTTTATATATTAATGTAAATGACCTTTTTAAAAGATACCAATCTATCGTTTTAATCATTTATTATTGACCGCACTTCAATATTTTTTATCATATAGACACCCTCAGAAGCCATTAATTATTTCTTTGTCTTGTTTTCTCAACATTTTGAAATGACAAGAAGTGAAAGAGTCACATTTAAAATATAAATAAATATAGAATATATTATATGTTTATCTAAGAATACACATCATTTAAAAAAATATATATTTTACTTTATTTCTATCTGTTGCACCAAAAGACAATATTTATGTATATGTAAAGCAGCCGAACGAGCAGCTACTGTATAAATCTCTACAGTGGCACACAAAGGCTTTTACTGACAAATCATGTCAGGTTGCATATGCAACATGGTTCCCTGAGAAGGGGAATGAGACGCTGCGTCTTGGTGTTGACGCTATGGGGAACGCCATCAGCATGACCGGTGTCCGAAGCATGTGTAAACAAAAGCAATAATCTAGGGCCCTATGTTTTCCGCAATGCAGAAAACGTGGACGGAATCGCGAAATCCAGTAATAAAAACGGAAATTAGTATATAACGCGTAATGTCACGGAATTTGTCAAATTTTTGATGAATGAATTAAAAGCAGGTCAGTACACTTAAATCAAATCACGATATAGACTAGTGTCCATGAATATTAAACCGCAAATAGACTACAATATTAAATATGAATCTTGCATGTATGTGTTCCTCTGAAATGAATGACGCGGAAGCGCGGTTTCATTTACCTCACACACAGACGCGCACGCGTGGATTTAAGCACACACACTGAAGCACGTGCGACGCTCGCAATGTTTTCATCCTCTGTCGCCTCACTATATGAGGAAATGAACGCACGAAATTCATCTCCAGAGCCGCTCTGAAAGCCACTTCATCAGCATTTAACCGCTTCGTTTGAGAAAACTATCGTCATGAACACAGAGAAACTCAAAGCTGTCGGCAACCCGTCAAAATAAAAGATCGATTTCACTTGACAGAAACATATTAGTGTTGTACAGTAGAATTTAGATAAATTAATTAAAAAAACTATCTTTTTAAGGAATAATCTCCTTAAAGTTTTTCTTCCATGTTTTAATTTAACAGTAAATCTCTGTTGTGCAGCACATTGTTTGACCAAAAAAAGTTTAATTTCATGATTAAAAGATCAATTAAATGGTATGCGTTCATTTGATTGCTGGAAAAATTAAAATTCGGAACAGAATTTCTGATAATTATTATTATTATTTTAATTAATACATTTTGTTGTTTTTAAGAACTCAATTAATTAGACTTTTTGATTATTAAAATGTAATTAAACCATTAAAATGGAATCCAGAAAAGTTAAAACAGAAAACAGAATTTGGTAAAAATAAAATTTGGGGAATGAATAAAATGGATATAGGGCCCTAAAAAATTGAATTTTTTGTTAAACTTTTAATAAATTGTTGGTAAATTGGATTCATTATTTCCATTAATTAGAACAGCTTTACTAAAATTAAATTTAACCATTAAAATGGAGTCCAAAAAAATAAATAAAACTGAAAAAAAAGGAATCCAGAAAAAATAAAACAGAAAAAAACGGAATTTGGGAAAAATTAAAACGGAACTCAGGAAAAAATAAAACAGATTTTATAGGGCCCTAATAATCATTGGCAGATGGTAGTCCATGACCTCACATGCGGAGTATTAAAGGGAGCCTGAGTTACACATCATCAACTCTCTTGAAGGAGATGTGCAGGCAAGCCCGAAGCATGGCAATGAGACACAGCGTCTCGTTCCTCCCTGACTTCTGCATTCGCAACCTGAGACGTTCCCTTTCGAAGTGGAACTTTGACAATGAGTCTTGGTGTTGAAGTGGTAATACCAACTACACCATGCTGAAGGAATGCCTGCCCTACTAAGCTGTGAATATGTACAAACATACTAGGCATAGCACCAAATGACTCAATGAAATTCAACTGGAGTTGAATTGGCAGTTCTAACTACTATGTCGCAGTCATGAATATAATATTTATTGATCTCAAGAAAGCATTTTTGTTGTTGATATCGTAAGAAAATTAGACTTGTCTTGATAACATATATTTCTTTCTCTCAAACTACAGAGCTTCTAATGACACACATGGAAACGCATGCACACACAAACTTACCTTAGCATCCTTTTTGCCTTATAGCACTGCAAATCATATGAGACAGAGTACAATCCATACAAGGTTGCCTGTACATTTAAGCAGCCAATAAAATCCTGTGGATGGTTTTTGTAAAGATCAAACGTCACTTTGGCTACATCCTTCCTCGGCTGTTTCCAGCCACATCCAGGATCACTCTTGGTCATAAGTCTCTGTGTAGTAAGGAGACAAAAACAAGATTTCACTTTAATGTGGTATCAGGTATTTCAGTCAGAAACTCAAACTTTTGAAAGAAGGATAGATGGGGAAAGGGGGGATGTGTGCAGGAAGAACATGAAATAATAATGAAGAATGCAATCAAAAGTGTAATTTCCTGTTATATGCTCCAATGCCAGTTACTTATTTATTTTAATAATAATAAATGTTTAATTTATATAGTGCCTTTCCACAGCTTAACAACGCTTTACAATGGTAATACAAAAATACAATGCCCGGCCAAAAAAAAAAAAAGGATTTAAATAGGCAAATGCTTAAGAGTCTATGATTGGAACATTATTGCAGTGATTATATGTTTGGCAACAGTTCTTCTAACCCTAATTGATGGCGTGTGTAGCTTTTCATTTCTTAAACATCTATGAAGGAAGACACATCATGACCATATTCCAGGATGACAATGTCAAGATTCATCAGGCTCAAATTGTAAAAGAATGGTTGGGAGGGAGCATGAAGAATCATTTTCATAAACGAATTGGCACCAGACGTTAAATTCATTGAAAGTCTTTGAGATGTGCTGGAGTAGACTTTACTCTTGCATTGTCAATACAAGATCTTGGCCAAAAATTGATTCACCTCTTGATGAAAATAACAGGTGCATCAATTTTTGGTCAAGATCTTGTATTGTCAATGCAAGAGTCAACTGGCAGCCCAAAAGTAGCCAAATGTTAGTGTAATCTATTACTTATGCACATCATAAACCTGTATTTTAGGTGAGTACCGGATTTAATGTTGTTTTAAAAGGTAGATATCTTGAATATGCTGCCTCCTAAGAAACCTCATTTTGGTCAAATTCTAATGAACCATCGAATGTACCCTTCGTTGGGTAGGTGATTCCTATGATGACCGGGAGAGGGACACGTTCGGTTCACTTAGTTTTGTCATTGCTATGACATATGGGAATGTGAAAATATATAGAGGCCACAATATATTAATTGTTATTAGTTGTAATAGTTGTAATAACACAATTCATTTGAATGCTGTCTATAGCTGTGTGGACATCCGCAAACCCTCCTGATGACAAAAACTCGATATCTAATTTAATGTACAATGTAATTTAAGAATTAGTCTGATTTGAAGGGGAACCAGAAGGCCAAGACATGGCTGGACAAAAGGAGGAGCTGGGGATGGAGGAGGGTAATTAGCTCCTGAACAATACGATAAGCTGCTGATGGACCTTATGTATGGATGCTGTGATAGGCCTCGTATTCCTATAGATAGATGTGGAAAATATTAATTTATTAATAATATCTATTTCTGATAATGCCAGGTTGCAATGGTCACACAGGTTTGTTTACGCATTAAACTCGGGGACACAAGAAATAGATGTTGTTCCCTTAAATACTGCACAATATAAAAAGTCATGGCCACGAGAAAAATATGTTGTTCACTCAACATAGGATCTCAAGGCCACGACTTCATAAGGATGAACATAAGGATGTCGTTACCTCGACAAAATGATTGAATATTTGGTCAGCATTTGCTGTAGCAGTTTGCAGCTCATTTTCAGAAACCCTCCGCCTTCCCCAGCTCCACCTGTATAGATCTGTTTTGGGTAATTCATGTACGCTATTTTGTACAGCAGCAGCATATCTTACTTGCTCACAGCAGTGTGTTGTGTATGTATTGGCAGTAACAAGTCCTGTACCAGCTGTGCAGCAGCAATAACAGAAGCAGCATCATATATCTATTCAGCCAAGACCAAACATATCAGCATTGTCATATTCATTACCATGCCAAACACTCAATGTAAGAATTTAAACAATATATACAAACGATAACAACAGTCACTATATTCTGTGTTGATTTTCTTTTTTAATTGTGAAAGTGGTGCTTTTTAAAGGCAGCAATTAACCTCAGGCCTCAATTCTGTATAAACTACTCTTTGATTTTCATTTTTTGATCTGGTGTAGAATCACAAAGATATTGTGATTTTCTTCTCTGAAATTCAACATGAAAGCAGAGTCTCTTAATAGGGGCTTTCGCACCAGAGGAACCTTTTCATAGTCCCTAAAAAGACTGGCTGAAGTACCTGGATTTTGGCGTGTTTGCACCGCAGGAACTAGGAACAATTTTAGTTCTAGGAACTCCTTTTGGGGGAACTAAATTAGCTCCTACTTCAGAGTAGGGTCTAAACCAGCACTAAAGGAACTATCAGTGACGTAAGTGTACGTTGATTGGTCAAACGCATGTCAAACACTGCCACCCAGCATTTTTAAAAAGCTGTGTAAACATATTTACTTCACGAACATGGAAAACAGCGATAACAGCACATACCTGTTGTCTGCAGGATTGTGTTCTTTTTTCCGCCTCGATGATATGCAATACTGAAAGTTGTCATTTAATCCCTTAGCCCCACTTTTTGCTCTTTCAGTCGCATAAATTATGCAATTACATTCCATTTCTGTTATCACGAAACCCCCGACACACAACAAACACAGCTCTGATCACGGCATCCTCCATCCACCGGTTTTTAGCATTTGTAAATGCCGCACTTAAAGACGGCGACATACCGTGACCTTTAAAGAGGTTTCTTAGAAGAAAGGAAGGGACAAGGCATCTAACTACTGGTTTGGAGCAGAGCCTATGTGTTAAATGTTTCTTCATTGTACTTCCTCGCAGTGCAGGAGAGAAATTACAATAAAAATATGACATGACTTTGAGAAGGTGTCCCTTCTACTCCAGTCTTCACACTTACCCTGTGTACTTTCATCTGACCTGGAAGGTGTCTCTGAAAAAGAAAACAAGAATGTGACCTTTATGTGTGTTTGACACCTATGCTATGGTCACTACTTCCCCTTGTACACAGGTTCACACTTCAGATAATCAATCAAAAATCTTTGCCTTTAGACAAATCAGTTTGCTCTGGAACAATAATACATTAATAAGACCAAATATTGCCCATTTGATTTACCCCAAATGAATTATATCTCATGTTTGTCCACTATACATAAGCAGCAAATTCCAGAAGGACTGGCTGGGATAAAGCTGTTCTCGGCGGGTACATGAGCACTGAACGGCCTCAACGGCCTGGAGCTCACATCTCTGAACATGTCTAAACAAATTTTCACACGTTAAAAACTGACGTGCGCATGAAAACTTGTCCAGAGTTTTACATCATCAACCCATACACGTATGGTGACTGTGAGCTGCGTTACAAGCCAGACTGAAATGGTGGCTAACAAAGAAATCTCTAGCATTAATTTTGATCACGGCTTGTCTTGAAAAACAAGTCAATTTGATGATCGTCGTAGGAGAAGTCACACTGCAGGACTGTGCGGCAAATCTTCTGACACTGCCAGAATTTTGTTGGAGGTCAAATTTGATTGCAACGCTCATTAATTTGCTGTCAGTGAACATGTCAATCTAACAAACAAAGACTACAGATTTTAGCCTTGGATCAGAGGAATCTTTTAGGATTCCTGGACTCAGAGGTGCCAATTCATGTGTGAAAATGATTCTTCATGCTCCCTCCCAACCATTCTTTCACAATTTGAGCCTGGTGAATCTTGACATTGTCATCCTGGAATATGGCCATGATGTGTCTTCCTACATGGCTGTTTAAGAAATGAAAAGCTACACACTCCATCAGTTCCCCGACAGCAACATAGTGTTGGCCCAGATCCGGCCCACATCTGGTCCGCGTGTAATCCACATGTACCAGATTTGGGCCGGATCTGGGCCACACTATGTTGCTGTCTGGGTTAGTGTTAGAAGAACTATTGCCAAACATATAACATGCTAGAAACTTAATAATCACTGCAATAGTGATCCAACTATAGACTATTAAGCATTTGCCTATTTTAAATCCAAAAAGCGGCTTTATATTTGGCTAGATATACGCACACACACATCTTATCTCAAATCTCCACCTACACAGAATTTGTTTAAAATATTACAGTCAATATCAACAAATATGTCTTTGTGGTGTTAATCCAGAACCTCAGTTTAAAACACTGACCTGCTGTGGGGCCCACTTCTGTCCTTTCCCTAAGACCATGAGGACAGTGTTGTCCTTTAAGGTCTGAAAAAACTCCTCTGTATCCACTCCAGTTCCATCCTCATCCAACACCACAGCACTGACACAATTCATGTGGAATACGTCCATCACCTAGAAGGGAAAAGTCATACATTGAAAGAGCTTTGGAGCAACTGTGATGGAATTTCAAGCAGTGCTTCCTTTCTAGCGCTGACTCTACATTGCACTAACCATGTATCCAACATTTGAATGATCACATGTATTCATTTACTTTGTGGTGTCAGACTGAGGCAGCTAACAATACTGTAAAATGATTAAGGATGAGGCAAAAAAAAAAAAAGCTTTAAAACAGTTTTGTGCTTGAGAGGTAGCAAAGATGTAGGGGTCTCAGAATTAAGACATACAGCAAATCTGTTTTAACCAAGATTAATATGAATAAACTAAATAAAACTCAATATTTATCCTGACATAAATGTTGTCTTGCCATACTGCAAACAAAATAGGCAAGCATACTTTTCTCATATGTCATTAAGATCTTTCTTCAAAGATAAAGGTTTCATAAAGAAACATCTTTCTGATCTGTTTGCTTCTCCGATCCTTTTAATTCCTGTCCTCACCTTGTTCTGTAGGTCTCTTAGGTCACCTGCCATGATGCCTTTTTTAATCGAGCGATCAGAATCTGTGACCCGGAAGGGTCTGGCGTGCTGAGTCCAACGTGGTAAGAGCTGCTGCGTCATCGAACCACAGGCTGATATGCATCTGTTGACAGTGACACACACAATTACAAAATGGCTTGCTTGAAATCTCAGTTCCCAATTTTACACAAACAAATATAAAGAAGATTATTCTAATTATAGATTAATAGAACAAAAAAGGCATATACAATGACAATTATAATCCAAACTCTGTTACTTTGACAGGGAGGTTGAAAACACATCAAAAGATTTCTTGGCATTGTCCATTTGAATCAACTGTATAACTCCAGTAACCTTCAAAAATACAGTAAACATAAGTAAATAAATACCAATGAAATACATACAATAAATATATGCTTGTCTAAATACACACAGGACAAGAGCACACTAATACTGGAAACAGAACATCTAGTTTCTGTCCATTAAGACATATTTATATTAATTTTTTTATTAAATTCATTAAATATTTAAAAAGTAATTGTAAAGCTAAAACTCTAAATCTAAATGCATAATACGGATATATCTTATTAGCTTCTCTACTTCACTAGCTATTGTAAAAAGTATTACTTGTATATCTAATATTTTACAAGAAATCATAATCACATAATACCTTACAGCAAGCTCTTTGCCTCCGTTTTGTGCACTGGTATTGTTCCGGATTTACATTAAATCTGCGTGTCTGGTCTCTTTGTTGCCTTGGAGTATCATTGCAAAACTCATTTTTTCACCTTTGCTCCACAAAGACAGCAAGAGAGATTGGTCATGCTGTGTTGAGCAATAATGTCTAAGAACCTCTCAGTTTCAGCTCACATCACACCACAACAAATTAAAGATATATTGAGATAGTGTATGTTCTGTGTTCAAAAGAACTTCACTTCACATCCATTAACTTCACATCCACTAGTAAGGCCAATCATTTGAGACAGGGTGCCAGAAAATAAGGCATTTATTTTACAAAACCACATGTGCCTTACTGTTAAATGCACCCCATTTTAGATACAGTACACATAAAAATACCAAAAATAAATAATGAATAACATGGAAGATGATAGAGTTTAGTTTCTAATTCAGGGCTCATGAAGAGGATGAGTTATCAATCACAGCATTAGAGGGCTATATATAGGGTAGAGGGCTTCATATATAGAGGTGCTGGTCATATAATTAGAATATCATCAAAAAGTTGATTTATTTCACTAATTCCATTCAAAAAGTGAAACTTGTTTAATTCATTTAATTCATTACACACAGACTGATATATTTCAAATGTTTATTTATTTTAATTATGATGATTATAACTGACAACTAAGGAAAATCCCAAATTAAGTATCTCAGAAAATTAAAATATTGTGAAAAGGTTCAATATTGAAGACACCTGGTGCCACACTCTAATCAGCTAATTAACTCAAAACACCTGCAAAGGCCTTTAAATGGTCTCTCAGTCTAGTTCTGTAGGCTACACAATCATGGGGAAGACTGCTGACTTGACAGTTGTCCAAAAGACGACCATTGACACCTTGCACAAGGAGGGCAAGACACAAAAGGTCATTGCAAAAGAGGCTGGCTGTTCACAGAGCTCTGTGTCCAAGCACATTAATAGAGAGGCGAAGGGAAGGAAAAGATGTGGTAGAATAAAGTGTACAAGCAATAGGGATAACCGCACCCTGGAGAGGATTTTGAAACAAAACCCATTCAAAAATGTGGGGGATATTCACAAAGAGCTGACTGCAGCTGGAGTCAGTGCTTCAAGAACCACTACGCACAGACGTATGCAAGACATGGGTTTCAGCTGTCGCATTCCTTGTGTCAAGCCACTCTTGAACAACAGACAGCGTCAGAAGCGGCTAAAGACAAAAAGGACTGGACTGCTGCTGAGTGGTCCAAAGTTATGTTCTCTGATGAAAGTACATTTTGCATTTCCTTTGGAAATCAGGGTCCCAGAGTCTGGAGGAAGAGAGGAGAGGCACACAATCCACGTTGCTTGAGGTCCGGTGTAAAGTTTCCACAGTCAGTGATGGTTTGGGGTGCCACGTCATCTGCTGGTGTTGGTCCACTGTGTTTTCTGAGGTCCAAGATCAACGCAGCCGTATACCAGGAAGTTTTAGAGCACTTCATGCTTCCTGCTGCTGACCAACTTTATGGGGATGCAGATTTCATTTTCCAACAGGACCTGCACACAGTGCCAAAGCTACCAGTACCTGGTTTTAAGGACCATGGTATCCCTGTTCTTAATTGGCCAGCAAACTCGCCTAACCTTAGTGTGGAAGTTTTACTAGGAACTCAGTCTTCTTTGTTACATCCACACAACATACAGAGTGAACTGGAGCGCCCTCTAGTGCACAGAATCATTAAGTGCATATATCACAGAATGAAAGCCACCAGTTCACACTGGTGCCTTAAAGGATTAGTCCACTTTCAAATAAAATTTTCCTGATAATTTACTCACTCCCATGTCATCCAAGATGTTCAAGTCCTTCTTTCTTCAGTCGAAAAGAAATTAAGGTTTCTGATGAAAACATTCCAGGATTTTTCTCCTTATACTGGACTTCAATGGCCTCCAAACGGTTGAAGGTCAAAATTAGAGTTTCAGTGCAGCTTCAAAGTGCTTTAAACGATACCAGATGAGGAATAAGGGTCTTATCTAGCGAAACGATCAGTCATTTTCGAAAAAAATACAACTGTATATGCTTTATATAAATAGATGATCGCCTTGCACGTGCTTCCGCTTTACGTATTCTTCAAAAGCTTACGCTGTATGTTCTGCGCCTTCCCTATTCTACTTACGGAACGAACGCAGCGCCAGTTCCATTTTTTTCTGTCAGTTGAATAGGGAAGGCGTAGGACATACAGTGTAAGCATTTTGAAGAATGTGGAAAGCGGAAGCACGTGCAAGGCGATCATTTGTGTTTATAAAGCATATACAGTTGTATTTTTTTTAGAAAATGATAGTTTCTCTAGATAAGACTCTTATTCCTCGTCTGGGATCATGTAGAGCTCTTTGAAGCTGCACTGAAACTGTAATTTTGACCTTCAACCGTTTGGAGTCCAGTGAAGTCCACTATATGGAGAAAAATCCTGGAATGTTTTCATCAAAAACCTTCATTTCTTTTCGACTGAAGAAAGAAAGACATGAACAATTTGGATGACATGGGGGTGAGTAAATTATCAGGAAATATTTATTTAAAAATGAACTAATCCTTTAAGACTTTTGGTCTTCATTTTAAACACATCTATTGCTTCATATTTTAAAACTTAACCAACTTCGTTTTGTTAAATTTTCTGACTGAAAAGTGTTTTTTTGTGTTATATATATTTAAAACAAATGCCCCTTATTTTGATATTCTCTTATATGATGAAAATACATGTATATTTTTAATAGAAACTCAAATGTGAGGTTTGTCTTTTCCATCTCCAGCTTTGAATTTTGACTTTGAATTTTGTATATGTTAACATAAGAAAAGGAGTTAATCTTTTGGTGTATTCATAGTTTAAAAAAGACTCAGACCCTGCCAAAAGAGCGTTAGTGGAAGGGGTTAAGTGATTTGGTAGCCTAAATTTAACCTTTGCAGCCCACTACTCCCTTAATGATGATAGCTGTGCTATTTTTAGTATGATGGGTGGCAGCTGTGAAAGCATTTATTGGCTCTGAGCTGCCAGTGACACAGGCTCCAGTACTGTGTGACACACACATTGTTTGGTGGTGGTGAAAAAGAGATGAGCTTAGTCATACTGAAGGGCCATATGAGAAGCACATGTGTATATGCAGACACAGACACATCAGGAGGAACACCAGAAGAAAGAATCAGTGATCAACCTGAGTGGATTAACGTCAATATCCTGTCGAGTGGAATATTTTCTATGACCTCCAGCAACTGTTAATGATGTGATTTTTTTTTTCTTCAAAATCATAACAAACACAGGGGTCAAAGGTCATTTCTTAAAAGCTGACATCAGGGTCAATATCCTCTTAGTCTGAAGAAGAGGTCCTGAAGATTAGTGTTTCGGCTGGTCCTAAATGCTAATTTAATACTCCTGTTGACACGTGAGTTTACTTTTTTACAATGGAGTTTTGACTAGTAATGACTAGGTAAATTAAATCACATTTATGTTTCAAAAACGTATATGTTACTAAATATTTTAAGTATAGGACTGTTCATTTTCATCCTTCATAAAATTACTGTTTTAACAGATTAGGTCCATTTTCAAATCTTAATATTTATTAAAGTTTCATGATCATCATAATCTGAATGTATGTTAACAAACGATTAAACATTATATATTATTTGTTAATGTTTAATTAATTTAATGTTAATGTAAGCTACCTCACATTTTTATTTACAGCCTGTATGCTGTACTTTACAGATCATACTGCGAATGAAGTCTTTGGTCATGAATATTAATTACTTTAACATTATTTTGGCACAAGTGTGTACTAATCATCTGACAAATAAAGATCCCTTTTATTAGGGCATGGTTCATATTACTTGACCGGATGCTCCTGGAAAACTGACCAAGCATGACCCAATTATTATTTGCATGACCTGAATAATATTTTAAGGGGCAGAATCAGTTATTTTGTATGCTGCGCTGACTGATATTCCAGTCATCATGGATTTAGATTGAAAAATTCTCAAGGCCCACAATCTGAAATGGTTTTGAACAGAACTCAGGTCACAAGATTTCTTCTAAAATTGAACTACACTTTTCTTGGCACAGGATATTATGGTGCAAGTCATTAAAACGAGAGAGGTGTGATGGAGCAAACTAAAACATCTGTGCATGTGTAAACTGACCAACAATTAAAAACACATCATGTGTGAATGCCCTTTTAAACAGTAGAAAACATTCTTTACTGATTCAGAAAGAAACCACTGAAAAGCAGCCGTAGTGTGAAATGTAATTTGTATGCAAGTTTAGATGGATTAGGATGTTTGTATTCATGCTTACAGTGATGTCATTTTGATATATGATCCCTGATATAGAAACGTGATGAATTCTGATGCTATGAGTGTTTGTGAAAGTAATTAATCTGAACACGCTTTGTCTTGTGTCGCACATGGCCAACTCTCCAGGGTCTTTATTTGGACAGACTATTTTTAAAAGCTTCCTCCTGATATACAGCACCAGCTGTCTGGTCTTAAGTAAGGAATGGGGACTGGAGTTATCTTGACTGCTGTAAGAGGACTTCCTTTATGCAAGGCCTGTTTCACTATCCCATATAAAGTTCACAACGTACATAGTATTGTACCCTTACAAAAAATGTAATTGTAGTACAAGTGCGGTAATTTGGATGCAATAACAGCAGTACTGAAAATAGCAAATTTAGGACTGAGATAGTTTCTTATTAGGTAATCAGTAATTACTGAATGAAATCAACTAACTATGACAAATTTTAAATAATTGACAATTGATTACTAATCACAACATTAGGATATGTCTGAGACGTGAGCAGTTTTGGGGGCCTGAAAACTCAAGTTTTTTAAACGATACCATTATCGTTTCTGTGTAAACTGGAAAAATGATTAATGTAGTACAATGGTTCTTGCATTTCTTTAACCCTCTGGTGCTCTTCGGCCATTTTTGAATGAAATTTCTTCTTTTTTTTTTACTCCGAAAACTTGGTACGAAACTTGGTAAAGGTTTTGGCACTTGCTTTGTGATCACACACAAAAATAAAAAAAAATCATGGACATTATTCAAAAAGGTTAAATGGTCCTGAAAAAAATAGTCACACTTGTGCTCCTCGCGATCAAAAATGAGCGCATTGGAACTTTTGGTACTGCGGCCAAACAAAATCTTTCTGAAAGCTCAATTTTTGAGATATCAAGCACAAATTTGTTAAGATTTATGGCTTTAATTTTATTGCAGTTTTTTGAGTAAAACATGTTTTTAAAATATGTATTTCATGTAATAATTTAAAATAGTATTTTTGTGCATTTTTAACAACAAATGAACATAAAATTATGTAACTTTTTTCTAATTTGCCAAGTGTCATCTTTAAAAAGAGACCAAAATTAAGTCTGTGCTCTAAAGCATTGAACATTTATGACAGTTTAAGCTGGAAATTTCATTTTCAGGTCTATGCTCAAAAAGCCAATAAATGGATTATAACAACAGTGTAAATATAATTTAATACCATAAAATCCCCTAAAAATACAAAATATTAAATAAAAAACATTATCGAACTAAGATATAGTACATTCATTTCATTGAAAACAAAAAAAAATCTGTCATTTTTGAGGGTTAACACTGATATTAGACTACAGACAGGAACTGATGCCAACTGTATCCATATGAATTGCAGTGTTTAGCATGGTTATTGAACGTGCTTACCATGCAATGTAAATTGTACAGTATGTATAGCACATCTTTTCAACACTAAAAGCCACAACACAATCTAAAGCATTAAAAAACTGAATTCTCTCATTGAATTCATTGAAGTATTATAAAGTTTATGTATTTGTTTGATCATTTTTCCAACTTCAGGTCTGATTATAACCATCTGTAAAATGTGTGATTTACTGAGCTTCAAATTCCCAGATTAAACTCATAACTCGATGACAATAATGTTACAAATGTCAGATAGAAAAATAGTAACGAGTGATTAACTTTTTTTTTTTTTTTTTTCCAGAGCTGGGTATGTGCCACAGAAATTTGTGCCATTCCTAATTTCGAAAATAACACAGAATAAGTGATTACCAGGCAGTAAAAGATATGGATATTTTTGGAGGTGCTCCACGTGTTCTTGGATACCCGCGCCCAGTTCTGGTGAAATGTGGAACAGATGCTGTGCTTAAATGTCAGATTGGTGGAGATCCCCAACCAGATGTGATTTGGGAGCGTAAAAACGAGCCTGTTCTTCCAGAGGGTCGTTTCCGAATTACCCAAGATGGCAAGGTGTACACCCTTTACATCTCTGGGGTGACAAAGGAAGATGCTGGACAGTATATTTGCAAAGCCAAGAACAATATTGGGGAAACATACGCAGCTGCTACCCTTAAAGTGGAAGAAGAGCCTCAAGAGCTCCAGCAAACACAGCCACTCCCGCCACCACCACCACAAAATGAAGTAAAAGTGATTCCACCAGAACAAGAAATCAAAATGATGATTCAGCAACAGGACAGGGTGGTACAGAAAGCAGACCCATTTCAAGACAACAAGCCTCGTTTTCTTATCAAACCTCTTTCTCTAAGAGTAGACCGAGGAGAAGATGCTGCCTTCTCCTGCAAGCTCTCAGGTGAGCCTTTGCCTCAGGTGGTTTGGGAGAAAGATGGTAAACAGTTGAATGAGATCTATGAGAGTGCCCACTACCATGTGGGCCAGCAAGATGGTGGCTGGTTCCAGCTGAAGATTTTCAGAACAAGAGCACCAGATGGAGGAGTCTACATGTGCAAAGCAGTCAACAAGTATGGAGAAGCGATGACCGGGGCAGTGCTCCTGGTAGAGCCCATTCCAGAACAAAGAGAGGGAAGCATGACAAACGGCTACACCAATGGTCATTACTCACCACAGCATTCGAGGGCCAAACAATCAAAAGAGCCTCACCTGAATATGTCGAAAGCTAAGAAGTTCACTGTCACAGAAGGCAAACATGCCAAATTCCGTTGCTATGTCACAGGAAAGCCTAAGCCGGAGATTGTATGGAAGAAAAATGGAGAGATTATTGTGCCGAGTCGAAGACATCTAATTTTTGAGGATAGAGAGGGATATTACACCCTTAAAGTACTGTACTGTAAGCAGCAGGATACGGGACTCTACATATGTGCTGCTTCAAACGCACTGGGAAACACTCTGAGCGCTGTGCAACTGTCTGTTAAAGGTAACTCAATTTTTAATTACGCTAATTATGTTTTATTCATTGTACTTAACTAACAAGCTAAAACATCTTTAAGTTCTACGACAATTTAGCATTTTTTGAGTGTATTTGAGTTGCTTGTTTGGTAGCTACGATCACCATTACCTCTCATTATGAGTTAAAGGGTTAAGGCCTTTGCACACCGAGTTCGAAACTTTCGTCTGTCATAAAAAAATTCAGATCAGGTTTGATCTCCTGCATTTTTTGCATCCTTGGCATGCATTTTGAGAGACATTTTGACAATTCAGAGCCACCGCACAAGCAAACGGCAAAATCCTGAATGCCCTCTAACATGTTGATCCACATCGTCTACAGCACAAAGTAGCACTGTATGACAAACAAAGTGCGGAAAAAGACGGAATATAAAGACAGATTGTGCCAGTATCGCTAACAAAGCATCAAACTGAGGCACTGACATCCTGAAGTAAACTTTGAAACGCTCGGGATAATCACTCAGCTCCTTGATGAGGTGGAACTCCTTTCTCTCTATGCAATCTCAGGATTGGATGGACCCAATATTTCCTCAGTTTTTTTTTTTAGAAGAGAGAGGACAACTAAATCATGCTCACTGATTGAAGACTTAATTTAATATTATTTTGCGAATGTTTTCGCAACAGATTCATTAATATGCATCGGACTCAGTGTGCAAGGTCTCTGTGCGTGACAAATTTTTAGGATCACGAATACCAAAAAACGCATATGAAAATTTCGGACTCAGAGTGCAAAGGCCTTTAGTTCACCCCAAAATGAAAATTCTGTCATTAATTACTCACCCTCATGTCGTTCCACACCTGTAAGACTTTTGTTCTACTTCGGAATACAAATAAAGATCTTTTTGATGACAGAATGCTGTCAGATTTCCTTCCATAGACTGCCTTTGTAACAACCACTTCGACGCTTCAAAAACTTCATAAAGCGGTTAGAAAACTAATCCAAATGAATCGAGTGGTTTAGTCCAGATTTTCGCTTGTGTTGTTGAACAGATTTAATTTAGGCTTTTACTCGGATGTAAACATTGATCAGCAAACATAAGGAAATCTGACAGCATTCTGTCATCAAAAAGATCTTCATTTGTCTTCCGAAGATGAACGAAAGTCTTACGGGTGTGGAACGATATGAGGGTGAGTAATTAATGACAGAAATTTCATTTTGGGGTGAACTAACCCTTTAATATGTTGCTGCAGACCCCACAACCACCAAAATTACAAAACGCCACCGACCCAGTTTGACACCGCGTTTTTCCAAACTAATTTTTTCAAACTAATTTTTCTCCCTTTTTCTATCGCATACCACCTTGGAGAGCCTTTTTTAAAATAAAAAATTTATAAAAAATGTTTAACGGGTATTTAATAGTGAGAATAAAGTGTTATTTAATTGGCTTGTTATTGAAATTAGATGTGGTGTCCTCACATTGATTGGCTATTGGACTCATTTAGTTGCGCAGACCTGGCAACCCTGATTACGTCTCTCTATCCCTAAAGCCCCCACAGAGAATTAATTTATGATTTTAATAAATACAATCATATACACTGAATATTTGTTGCATACTGATTAATGATATACTACAAGACACCGATTTGCAAATAGTATCTAAGTTGCACTAAGTATAAATAACATCTAACAACTGTTAAAACTTAGCAAATAGTATTTAACTACTTAGTGCAAAGAAAATACTGTAAAAAAAATGAAAGAAGAAAGTGTAAATAGCATTTATCACTGNGTTTAACGGGTATTTAATAGTGAGAATAAAGTGTTCTTTAATTGGCCTGTAATTGAATTAGATGTGGTGTCCTCACATTGATTGGCTATTGGACTCATTTAGTTGCGCAGACCTGGCAACCCTGATTACATCTCTCTATCCCTAAAGCCTCCACAGAGAATTAATTTATTATTTTAATAAATACAATCATATACACTGAATATTTGTTGCATACTGATTAATGATATACTACAAGACACTGAGGTGCAAATAGTATCTAAGTTGCACTAAGTATAAATAACATCTAACAACTGTTTACACTTAGCAAATAGTATTTAACTACTTAGTGCAAAGAAAATACTGTAAAAAAAATGAAAGAAGAAAGTGTAAATAGCATTTATCACTGCAAATATCCTCTGCCATAGTTAAAAAAATGTGACTATAGCATATTATTAACACTGATATGCCCAGTTCTAATACATTTTTTTTCTAGTGTTTATATTCTTATTATTAATAAAACATTGGTTGTAATGTGAAATTCTTACTCTCTATCAGCATGCTATAACAGTGTCTGTCTGACGTTTGTGGGTAACTATATTTAGTTATAAAGTCATGCACTGAGCAATGTATTCGATAACACTGTCCAGCGGTCAATGCCTGATGAAAGGTGAGAAAAGCCTCAGGGCTCAGAGCATTCCTGAGTGACAGCATCACTGCAATCTTATCAACAACACAATGGGACATAGCTTACATTTTACCGGGTGCAATTAAGCCTGCAGGATTATGTGTCTGTATGACCACAACTTTTTTTTTAACCACTGTTCTTGGCCTGCCTCATCCCAATTAAAGTATTTGAAAGTGAAATGAAAGCATGTTTTATAGTAAATCTCTCACATTTACAGGGCCTCCAGTCCGTTTTAAGCGAGCTCTACAAGATGCAGAGGTCAAGGAGAGGGATGTTGCTGTTCTGGAATGTGAGGTTCCGGAAGAGTCCATTTCCACAGCATGGTACCTGGAGGATCAGAGGCTGCAGCCAGGAAATAAGTATAACATGGAACAGAAGGGCACACGGAGAAGACTAACCATACAAAATGTTGGGGCAGATGATGATGGAGTTTATCTGTGTGAGATGCCTGACGGTGGAAAGACTATTGCAGAACTGGCAGTTAAAGGTACAGTGCGTAAAGATTAAGCCTTATTAGGGCATTCAGTTAATCAAGTTTAACACCAGCAATTTTCAAAATAATCAAAAGTATTCAAAATAAATAACAATAAAAAAAAGATAGCAATATCTTGTGTTGTCCAGCAGCAATTCATTTCAGTTATAAAATGATCATTTAAAAAAAAAAAAGATAATCATAAGTTTACATTCCAGATTCATATACAGTACACATGAAATAGAAAGATCTGGCTATTTCGTTTACTTATTTTTCTGGTAGGTACAATTGTAAAGAAACTTCCGCGGAGGTTAGAAGTGATGGAAGGAGAGAATGCAGCATTCTTTGTGGAGGTGGAGCAAGATGAGATGGATATCTGCTGGTTTAAAGACGGACTGCAGTTGCAAGAAACGCATCAAACCATTGTCAAGTCTTTCGGCAAAACCCACATCCTGGTCTTTGTCAACACATCATATCAAGACTCTGGCACAATCACCTTTATGGCAGGCAGATCAACAACAAGCTCCAAACTCAGGGTCAAAAGTGAGAAAACTTTACACAATTCAAAAACTTTGTTATTGCATAAAAAAAATCTTTTTGAATATAGTGTGGGCTTATTATTTATCTTTCTTTTTATTCAGCTGCTCGACACTGCCCACCCATCTGCCCTGTGAGCGTCCAAATGAAAACTGACAGTGTAAATGGTGCCGTCCTTTCCTGGTCACCATCACCTAACTTGCAAAACTCCACCACTAAATCAGTGTATGTGTTAGAACGACAGGAAGTGGGCTCTCAGGAATGGCAGCGATGCCTGACAACAGAGACAGGCACTTCTGCTGAAGTCCTGGGTGACAGTGTGCCATGTGAGGGTGATTACCGTTTCCGGATCTGCTGTGTTAATAAATATGGCAGAAGTGGACATGTGGAGTTCCCCAAAGTAGTACATCTGGGTAAGAATGTAAATTTCACAAACTTTCTCTAATACCAAGCTGTCATAAATGATTTGCATTACAAACACGCAACTAATAAGAAACCTATTAGAAGAAGGTAGTGATGGATATAAGTGTGGCAGGTACTGCCAAAGACTATAGAATAACACAAGACGTGTCAGTCGTATTGTTTTGAATGGGAGAAAGGGCAACACGCAATATGGTGGAATAAGTCCCGCATTCTAAATAAGAGCCTAACGCTGATTGGTAAAGTCATTGCAGTGGCTGTTAGAAGCTCCGGTTCCTATAGAAATAGTCACACGCGCACATCCGAAATGAGACACATGAGATGCGCACTTAGGTCTGCGCATGCGCATTAGCTTGATCCAGCCTGAAAAATACATTTTTTTTGCCATGATTTGAGCGTTTAGAGACAAAATTTATGAGACAGTTGTTGTCAGATTTCATTGATTTCAAATATGAAATTTAATCGAAAGCTTGGAAAACAGCTTTGGAGAATTTGATGTTTCCCCATTCAAAGAGATAGGAGCTGCACTTGCATGACCGAGAGGTGTTTCAGAGATGGCCGCCGAGTGAAATGACTTGTATTAAAGGGACTTTTGTACTACTTACCAAAAAGACCCTTATGGAAACATCAGACTGATGCAGGAATAAAACAAGAAATGCAGCAATAAAATAAAATTGCTGTGAAAAAAATAAAAAATAAATTCTGATTATTCCACTCCCCTAAAACTTGCATAAATAAATAAATAACACAGTTAATTCTTTAAAAATTAACAAAAAAGAAAGTAAATTACTACTCTGTTTGACACAGAATCAAAGTCTCTGTTGTTAGTAAATGGAATTAGAAGCATAATCAGCTGACATGTATGGAGTCAAAATAATGCCGCATAGATTTGCAAAATAATTTAGTTTTGCAAAAGAAAAATAATGTATGTTTGCAATTCTTTATTTTTGTTTGCAAAACTTATTTTTTCTCTCAATACTTTATTTTTCTTTTGCGATTATTTTTGTTTGCATACCAATTTTTTTTTGCTCAAAATATTCGATATTTTTTTCTTTTTGCAATACTTTATTTTTCTTTTGCAAAAATGTATTTTCTTTTGTAGTACTTTATTCTTTTGCAAAAGCATGTGGCATGGTTTTGACTCCATAGACATGCATCAACTAAACAAGTAACACTAGAGACTTCTTTTTATACCATGAAAGTAGTGATGTTACTCCTGACACATTCACTGTAAAATTTAAATGATATTATTTTAAACATACTTAATTTACATGTATTTACTTAGCAGACACTTTTATCTTTATTTTTAAGGTGAGGAACATCACAAACAATTGGTCATAAGAGCCTACAATATTTATAGTACAAAATGACAAAATAAGTGTCTGTGTTTATGGTTTTGGATTTATTAAGTGCTTGCAGAAGATATGTGATATATGATTCAGTTGTTTCTTGGAAGCTGTGATGGTCTCAGAAACAAAGACATATTTCAGAAATTATTTTAATTATTGTTATATTATTATTTTTAGGTTATAGTCGATACGGTAATGTGGATTAAAGTGTTAAGATAGTGTGAGATATCCTCTTATATTTCATTGTCTGCAGTCCCAGGTCCAAAGATCAAAACCCCCCTGAAGACCGCTGTAGTGACTGCGGGTGAGGACGCTGTGTTCTCCATTGAGCTCTCTGCTAACTTGATTGGCACATGGTTCCTGAATAGCCAGCAGCTGCAGGATAGTGAACGGTTCTCCACGACTCAGTCAAAGAACCAACACATCCTGCGAATTCACCAAGTGCCAAATGTGTATGATGGAGCTGAAATCACCTTTATTGCCACCGGCGTACGAGATTCAGCGGCCCTACAAATTAAAGGTCAGTTCATGGGTGATTATGATTTTTTTTTCAACATTCAACATTCAAGGTCCAGAAAAGTAATTAAAGACATCGTTAAAATAGTTCTGACGTAGAACCCGGAATCGCTGGGGGAATGACAGGGACGAGACAAAATTCTTGAATAAAGTCATTATTTTTGTTTTGTTTTTGCAGTACCTGAGGTGAAATTTTTACCATTGTCAGAGATGGACACCAAGAAGAGCGCTGAGGTGGGAAATCCCATTGTGTTGTACTGTGAAGTGTCCCACCCCACAGCCACCGTTCAATGGTTCAAAGACGGACAGGAGCTTCGTGTAGAGGAGGGTCTGAATATCCAATCAGATGGCAACATGAGGAGGATCGTCATTCATTCAGCAGAGTACTCTCATTCTGGAGTGTACACCTGTCAATCAAACAATGACATACTCACATTTAATGTGAATGTTGAAGGTAAAAACAAAACTATATGCAAACATGCTATATTTATTTTCTTTTGACACACTGGCAGTGGTCACATTCCTAGAACAGCAGTAATTTAGGACATCGCAAATTGTCTGCTGGACCGTTGTAAGATTAAACATAAGAAAGAATTCACCTAGGCAGAATTATCATTTCGCTGTTTATTACACATGCTATTTGCATTGTTTAGAGCTGGATCACTGATAGAATTGTGCAAATCAGACTAATGGAATAAAACCTCAAAATCAGTGCTAAATCAGTGCACTTGATTACACTGTGCATCTGGATATATGTCTGGTTATAGTGTTTTTCCACATAATTTGATCATCATTTGAATAATAGAATATATACACAAACATCCCATTTAAATTTCGTATGTGTGACTTTTTGCAAAATTAACAGCAGTTGTTACTAAAAACTCTTCCAGATTAATTTTACTTTTTCATTATTCAATATTTGTCTTTTCTCCTTCCAACATCTCATAGCCTCAGACCTTTATTAATTAAAAATCTACAAACCTACAAACAAAACTTACTGAAATATTCTCCTGACAACTTTCGGTTTTGACCATTTATAGCCCTTTCTGGAATCAAATATCTGGTCAACCATCCTAACTTGAGAATTATTATTATTAATTATTATAATTCCAAGTCCGAGGATGTCACGTATTGTCATCTCGAAATTACAGTAATTACAACATGTCATGAACGCAGCATAACACTGCATATTATGCACCAGATGTTATGTGTGTAGTTAATTTAAATCATTAAAATGCTCTTCTTTTCCCACCAGCCCCCCCTGTGTCATTTAAAGAGACTACGCAGGATGAGAGGCAGAAAAGCGCTATGGAACTGGACCCTGTGGTCCTGACGTGTGAACTTTCCCGACCAGATGCACCTGCCTGCTGGTTTAAAGATGGAGTTGCGATTCTTCAGTCAGAAAACATCACCATCCAGTCTGACGGCTCCATGAAAAGACTCATAATCCGTTCAGCAGGGCTGGAAGACGCTGGGACGTATACTTGCCAAGCAGGCGATCAATCCATGTCGTTTTCTGTCAACATTAAAGGTAAAGTTGAAAGAGTGGTGCTCTTTAACTATTAGTTTTTGCATAAAAATCATATTGCATATATTTATATGGCATCATTTACAATCTAAGGTGAATCACTAAATGAAAATAAATAAATTGATCTAATGACTTACATCTAGAACCTCCGGTTACAATTGTGGACCCAAAAGATGACATCCACATGGAGCGTTATGTCTCTGAGGAGATAGTCCTGAACTGTGAGCTCTCTCGGTCTAATGGAGAGGCTCACTGGTTTAAAGATGGCCTAAAACTCCAGGAAAGTGAGAATGTCCGAATCAGTGCTGAAGGCCCGTACAGGAGGGTAACCATTCTCTGCGCTTCCAAACGGGATTCTGGAGAGTATGTATGTGACGCAGGAGGTGACTCCATTTTCTTTCAGCTCATTATTGCGGGTAAGTATCAAAGCATAGGTTTCAAGTGATTTTTTTCCTCTTCTTCCTCTCTGTTTTTATGCCTCATTTCTAGAAAAGATTTTGATTTGAATTATTAATTTAATTAGAATGGCTGTTTATTACATAGTAATCATTTCAGTACTTCATAGTAATATAGTATTCATATAGTGATAAAGTAATTCAGTTATTATCCAAAACAAATATTTGTTGTATTCATTTGCAGGGCTTGACATTAACTTTTTTGCTCACCAGCCACTGTGGCCAGTGGTTTTCAAAAATTGGCCAATTTTGACATCAATACCATGGGGAAAAACTGTCATATAGATATTTTTATTATTATCTTATAATTTGGCAGCAGGTTTATTAGGCTGCTGTCACTTTAAGACCTGACGGACGGATCCGTTATACTCTTACACATGCATTTTCTTTCTCAACTGTTTACGTTCACTTAAAACACTGTGTTTACGTGAACACTCATCAGGACCGCCATTTTGACTTTATTTAATGTGTATTTGACTGTTTAAGCGCTATAAGCAGCGAAAAAGAACTCAATTTAGTGCTGAGAGTCGGCTTTGTGTGTCGCAATTTGGGTGTGAGCACAAAATCTGTGGGAATGAGTCAAATTATGTGCAATATGCACCATCCCACGCTGAAATTCACAATATTCATCTGGAGCAAATGAAACGAGATGCCTTTTTAAAATACTACACTTGAAAAATGTATAAAATTCAACCCGTCAAAGTGTCTAGTAGGAGTGACTGTGTTACACGCCACTGCTGAAATATACCCGCATTTGGCAGGTTGGCGGGTGTTAATGTCAAGTTCATTTATATATTGCTGGAATAACCTATTCCTCATCGTAGTGGTAAAAAACAGCAAAAACCAGCAGCATGTATGTATTCATGTTTTGTCAACCATTACACACTGTGACCTCTCTTAAATCCAGAGGCTCCAGTCCGCATCGTGTCTCCCCGTGAGTCCGAGGTCGAGGTGTGTATACTGAGCTCTGAAAGGCTGGTCCTGAGCTGTGAGATCTCAAAAGCTGACGCAGAAGTCTGCTGGTTTTGTGAAGGCATGGAGGTGGATGAGAATGATAACTTGAAACTGGAGGATGATGGGATTTACCACAGGCTGGTGATTCCCTGTGCTACAATAGATGATTCTGCAGAATACGTGTGCGAGACTGCAGATGACTCGGTCACATTTTGGGTGAAAATAGAAGGTAATTTTGTGTCTCTTATCCAACATTGGAACATTTTCATAATATTCTATTCTAGCCCTATTTATTCATTTATGTATGTATGCACTCTAAAAAATGCTGGGTTAAAAACAACCCAAGTTGGGTTGAAAATGGACAAACCCAGCGATTGGGTTGTTTTGACCCAGCAGTTGGGTTAAATGTTTGCCCAACCTGATGGGTAGTTTTATTTAACCCAACAATTGTTTACAAATGACTATATGTCTGTCTTAAAATGAACCCAAAATAGGTTGGAAATTAAAAATCAGACTCATAATTACGAGAGGCAACAATAATAATCAAAAAGATGAGCATTTATTAATAAGCAATTTAATAAATGTTTATTGTTTAAATATTATTCAAAAAAGTTATTAATAAATGTTTGTTTATTAAGCATATTAATAAATGTTAATTTCCAACATATTTTGGGTTCATTTTAAGCAAGAAATACAGTAATTTTTAAACAATATTTGGGTTAAATAAAACTACCCAGCAGGTTGGGCAAACATTTAACCCAGCCGCTGGGGTAAAACAACCCAATCGCTGGGTTTGTCCATTTTCAACCCAACTTGGGTTGTTTTTAACCTAGCATTTTTTAGAGTGTGTACATGGGTCAAAGACGAAAAAGGTTTTTCAAGCATCAAAACAATAAGTGAAAAAACGGCTTTGAATTGTTGTTGTTGTTTTTCAATACATCAGAATGGGTTCTGTTTAATTTGTTTGTTTTTTTCTGAGCAAAAATTTAATATTATACATTTTTACAATGATTTACAGAAGACACCCACTAAAATGTAATTCAGTGTCAAAATTTTGTCTTTATTTATTCACAAAAAAAAAAAAAAATCTATTTATGCCATATAAAAACCGAATTACTTTTACCCCAAATGCTAATTACTTGTAATTCTAAATTTTTAAACTTTGCCACTATCCTAGGTTTTTAATTTAGTTAAAAAATTTAGTACGCTCACTTATTCTTTTATATATTTTAATACGTACAGGTCAGAATAAGTATGTTGTTTCAATTTTTACATAAATATAAGTGTTGCACTGAATGACAATGGAACATTATTTCACCCACATTTTGACATTTTATTCTCCCACAACTTATTTGAAACCTTAAAAGTAGATGTTTTACTTGCATTTAATGTGCTTTCTATGTAAAATCACTGTAAATTTCTATAGATGCAGACATCTAAATGTCTTTTACCCATGGAAATTTGTTTATTTATTTATATATGATTTTTTTGATTACAATTTTATAAGTTTGTGTGGTTTTTTTAAATATATCATTAACATTGGTCAGATCTTTTAAACCAATTGGTCTCACACAGAAAATGACTATGCAACTTGTATTATAAAGATACTGAAATTCTTAACGAAGTATTGCTTTTTGTGAAGTTTTGTTGATGAGATTTTTTTCCCACAGAGCCCCCTGTTAAACTTTCTTGCTCCAAGGAGACAGGCAGCATTACGGAGAGTTTTGCTGGTGACCCAGTAGTCCTGGAGCTTGAGGTTTCTCGTGATAATGCAGAGGTGTGCTGGATGAAAGATGGAGTGAAGGTGGAAGAGAGCAGCAACATCACAATTACTGAGGATGGCCTCGTACGCAAGCTAACTATCCATTCTCCAGCTCTGAAGGATTCTGGGATATACACCTGCAATGCCATTGATGACACAATGGATTTTAGAGTCAAAATTACTGGTATGATGTTAAACCACTACATCCATCTTAGTTACAGGTCTTTTTAAAAGCTATTACTTATTACTATTTTTTAGTTTTTTTTCATCTTTCTCTCTTCCAGAGGCACCGGTAAAAATCCTGAATAGAGATCAGATCAAGAATAAGCACAAGGTTGTGTTATATGAGGACGTTGTATTGGAGTGTGAGCTCTCTTCGGCCAATGCTGTCGTCAATTGGTATAAAAATGGCAGCCCTATTGAGGAGAATGAGCGCTTCTGTTTTGAGGAGGAAGGAGCCTTCAGATCCCTGGTCATTCTCTGTGCAGAGCTGCAGGACTCTGGAGAATATATCCTTGATGCTAAAGATGATACAGTTTCATTTCATGTCACAGTACAAGGTAAAAAGCATCTTTCAGTTGTGTTGAAGCTGAGTTCACGAGCCCTGAAGTAGACAAAAGGCATGACTTTTGATGAATTCTCTCTCCTCCAGAGCCGTCAGTGAAGATCATTGGCAATTCTGGTAATCCCGATTATCAGGAGATGGTGACAGGAGATGACCTCATCTTAGCTTGTGAGGTTTCTCGAGCCAACGCACCAGTTACGTGGCTATTCAATGATAAACCGCTGGTCCCTGATGAGCGCACGTGTATTGAAAGCCATGAAACACTCCGGAAACTGACCTTATCCAACATCCTCCTTTCTGACTCTGGGAAATACCGGTGTGATGCCGTTGATGACAAAATGATAACTGTTGTTAAAGTTCAAGGTACTGTATTTATTCTCCTTTTTTAGTACAATAAATGTGTTCGTCAGGAGTTGATAAGATATGCAATGTTGCAATGTTGAGAAAACACTTCTTAAAAGTGAAATGACTTCTGTAAATCCAGTGACCTAGTGCTGTGTAAGTCTGTTTTCAGTGATAGTCACATGACTAGTGGATGATCAGTGTGTGCGATTCCACAAACCTGGAAGACCTTCTGAATAAGCAGTAGTCTTTTTTAGTAAGGAAAATTTAAAAGATAATAGGGAGAATCAATAAATTATGAATAATTTACTGCCATTATGAGAATAACATGTAATCAATGAAAAAGTAACTGTAGTCTGATTACGAGTATTTTAAATGATGTTTTATTAACAAAATTCGGAGGAGCTCTTTCAAAGGATCCTTCCAATCATCACGTCATTCCAACCAGCTGTCAGCAATCAGTAATCAACACATCAGCATAAGTGGAGGACATTATAAATACGCAGTCGACTCACCCATGTTTCTCGAAGATTTTTCAGCATCCCTCCACCACCCCGTCTCCTCACACTCGCCTGGTTATCTTCCTAACCAGAATACGGGGGGAGTACTCTGGGTTCGGGCCAAATACCGAGCTCAGAGCCCTCTCCTCAGACAGCATGCCAAATACGCATACTATTTATTTATCTGACTTATTTGCAAGTGTGAACTCGTGAAAATTTAATATAATGTAATTACAAGTAATTCATTTTTAGAATCTGGTTACGTAATCCAGATTACATGTAATCAGTTATTACCCAGCACTGGGTATATATGAATTAATAATTCATGGTATTTATATATAAGAAAAAATAAATAAAACAAAAAAATTCTTCCTACCTTGAAAAGTAAATGATAAAGAGAAACATGCTATTGCTTTTAGCTTGATGGTTACACAGCATGATTTTATTAAAACATCATTAATTGAAGAAATTAAAAATAAAAAACTATATAAAAACAACATGAATACATTTCGGAAAAAAAAATTAAGGTTTTTGAGGAAAACATTCCAGGATTTTTCTCCATATAGTGGACTTCACTGGGGTTCAACGGGTTGAAGGTCCAAATGTCAGTTTCAGTGCAGCTTCAAAGAGCTCTACATGATCCCAGACGAGGAATAAGAGTCTCATCTAGAGAAACCATCGGACATTTTCTAACAAAAATAAAAAATGATATACTTTTTAACCACAAATGCTCGTCTTGCACTGCTCTGTGATGCTCCACGTATTACGTAATCGCGTTTGAAAGGTCACGCGGAAGTACGGGCAAAAAACTCCATCCCATTTTCTCCTCCAACTTCAAAATCGTCCGACATCGTTGTTTTACCTTTTTTTGTAAAGGTCGTTTGACTTAGTCTTTGCACGTTCGCTTTGTAAACACTGGATCGGTACTTCCGCCTACGTCACGCGTGATCTTTCCAACGTGATTACGTAATGCGTGGCGCATCACAGAGCAGCGCAAGATGAGCATTTGTGGTTAAAAAGTGTATCATTTTTTATTTTTGTTAGAAAATGTCAGATGGTTTCTCTAGATAAGACTCTTATTCCTCGTCTGGGATCATGTAGAGCTCTTTGAAGCTGCACTGAAACTGACTTTTGGACCTTCAACCCGTTGAACCCCAGTGAAGTCCACTATATGGAGAAAAATCCTGGAATGTTTTCCTCAAAACCTTCATTTCTTTTTTCGACTGTAGAAAGAAACACATAAACATAATACATCTTGGATGACATGGGGGTGAGTAAATTATCAGGAAATTTTAATAGTGAACTAATCCTTTAAGTGTTGTATTTTTCTCCAGAGCCTCCCGTTGAGTTCCTTAACAAAGAAGAGGTGAACTTGGTCTCTGGTTATGAAGCCGAGGCTGTCACTCTTACTGCCATGGTTTCCAGACCCAACGCCCAAGTGCGGTGGCTTAAAGACTGGACGCCAGTCAGTGGAGAACGTTTTCATATAGCCAGCCTGGGCCTGACCCGTACTTTCACCATTGACCCATTAAAGAAGCTTGACAGTGGAGAGTACACATGTGATGCAAACACAGATGAAATGCACTTCAGTCTCCTGGTCAAAGGTTGGTAGCTGGAATCATGCTTTTGCTTGTGACATGAGCAGAAAGTCATAGTAGAATTGCAACTCATACAACATATAATAACCTGTGTGCGTTACAGATATGCGTATTAAATTTGTGAAGCCACTGGTTGATGCAGTGGCCCATAAAGATAGTATGATCACACTATGCTGTGAGCTATGCAAAGCCAAAGCAGATGTCCAGTGGAACAAGGATGGAGTGGAGATCATTCCCAGCCGTCGCTTCTCTATCCGTGCCAACGGGACAGAGAGGAGTCTCACAATCCATCGTATCACCAAAGAAGATGCCGGAGAGTATGCTTGTGAGTCCAAAGATGACTGCACCAGCGCCAGAGTAAGGGTGGAATGTAAGTGTGAAACAAGCTACTCGTTAGAAGATATTAAACGACACACTGACTTAGTCACTAACCTCCATCTGCTTTGCAGTGCCTCGTGTGGTGGAGTTCCTCACAGAGCTTCACAATACCACAGTCATGGAGGGTGAGGATGCTACTTTTAAGTGCGTGGTCTCCCCTGATGATGTTCAGTTGGTCTGGCTCATGGATGGAGAGCCCATCAAACCCAGTGATCGCTTCCATATTGAACAGAACAGCCTCTGCCATACTCTGATTATTCGGAAGGTCCAGCTGCTGGATTCCTCCCGGATCACTGCAGAGGCTGAGGGAATCATTTCTAAAGCCAGCCTCAAGGTCCAGGGTAAGTAAATAAAAGCTAAAAAATTTTTTTTTTGTGGTTCGTTCGCCTAAAAAGAAGGTTCTGTCATCATCTAATCACCCTTATATGATTCGAAACAAGTCATGGAACACAAAATGATAGAATGCCCAATGCTCCAAATAAGGAAGTAAAACTACAACAGTATTTTGTATGATTTTTTGCTCGTCGTACAAAAAAACAGGCATTAAACGCACAATATGTAACTTTTCGCCACTAGAGGTCGCCTATTCAAAACAAAGGCATAGCTCGATGAGACTCCAAAGAATCCGACGGGATTCAGCAAGAAATCATCATGTTTATGGATGAGGTTATTAACGTTACTGTAGTGTGAAGCAGAGCAGGACCGAGTTGAACGAGGCCGCTGGAGCGTCACACGGCTCGAGAGCAGCTGAACTTTTATCATGCCACAGTCGCCGCTTACACTTCTTCCGGTCAAGCGTATGTGGGGTAACGCAGCACTGTTTATATCATATTAGATACATTTGCAAATTGTTAAAATATTACTCTGAGCGTTTGCTCGGCGGCTGCTGTGAGACACTTGTTGCACACTGCAGTAAGATAGATCGATTTTAGAATATCATATTAATATGATCAAGAAAACAAGATGCAAATAAGACTAGTTTTCTGTCTATAAATGTATCCAAACAGTTGTTCCTTGTCTAATAAAACGTAATATATTAAAGCATCTTTGGTGTTTCCATGGTTTAAAACCATAAGCTGAGGGTGACGCAGGTATGATGTTATTGATAGGCGACACGCAGACACACTCCGTGTCCTGGTTAAAATTGCTTATTTCTCTGGATTTAAACATTCTTGGAAGCATTTGCAATAATGTACACAAGTCAACAAAATATATAACACTGTTCTTGTAGTTTTTGGATATTTTAATCCAAAAATCTTACATATTGTGCCTTTTTAAAAAACAGAAAAGAGGCATTAAAAAGGCATTATTTCAACAAACAAGAACAATAATATGTGTTCTGCACTCCAAGTCTTCTAAAGCCATATAATAGTTTCTTGATGAAAAGACTGACACCATGATCCAGACAGTGGAAGAGACTTTCTCAGCGAATAGTGACTTTTTTTCAGTAAAATGTCCACTTATAGAGCAAATGACAGTGTGAATGCAAAGAGAAATATGTTCTTTTTTAATTTAAAGAGGAATAACTTTTTATAATAACATCTCAAGTTGAATTCTGTGAAAAAGATTCACTTTTAGTCGTCCCCCACTCTAAATACAAATCTAAGGGAGATTGAGCTTTCGGAACAAAACATTCCGTAAACGTTTATGGAACAGTCTCCCGCTACACTATTAAACAGGGCAGAGAGAGTGCAATCCCATAAAAGTGCTGATTGCAGTGGAAAGTTCAGCAGATGATTTACTGACAATGCACACATTAAAGAACAGATCGTAGCCAGATCATTCCCATAATGACCAACACAATCTATCAAGAGTGGCACAAATACCAGTAAATTACCTTATTAAATCACTTTGCATGATTCATTTATATCCTCTCCTCCCATAAATTTTGCATCTGAAAGGGAAACTCCTACAAATGCAAATGCAATAAGATGAGCCACACAAATAACCCTTGCCAACGCCTTTTCAGTGCTCATTTTTCTTAGTAAATCCTGACAGTAGTTTTTTAATGCCTAAAGAGGGTTTGTGCTGGCGCAAGCTGTTAGTAAATCTGGCCCGAAGTCTGCTTCTTCTCTGTCCAGCACTTAAAACACTATTATTCTTTAGCATTCAATAGAGATTTGAATTTTGTCATTGATTGATGTTTTGTGAATTCATTATTTTATTTGATGGTTAATTGAGCATGTACAGCATTTTGAAACAACATATGTTGTATTTAAAAAAAATTTAATTGAATTGAATATTAAGACGTAACTATTTTATTGTTTGTTCTGATAACAAAATAATGATAGAATCATTTTTGGATGAGGTTTATATAATTATTAGGAAAGTATCAGTGTTTGTGTGATTTGTTTCTCAAAATAAATTGTCAAAATTGTTTAATTTCAATGGCTGCAACAAAGTGTCGGCACAGATCCGGCCCACATCTGATCCGCATGTTATCCACATGTACCAAATGTGGGCCGGATCTGGGCCACACTATGTTGCTGTCTGGGTAATATTTTTGTAAATGTATGACTTTGTAACTCTGCAACCATTTACACACAGAGGCACAGGTGTTGTTTACGAAGAGAATGGAGGCAGTGATGGCTGAGGAGTTTGGAGAGGCTACATTAGAGACGGAAGTGAGTCTGGAGTCTGGAGAGGTGCAGTGGATGAGACAGGGGGTGGTGATCCAGCCCGGACCCAGACATAAACTCACCCAGAATGGCTGTAAACGTATCTTGGCCATCAATAACCTCAATCTGTCTGATCGAGGGACCTATCGCTGTGAGACCCTCCATGATCGTGCGCAGGTCAAGCTCAACGTGGAGCGTAAGTGGCCGAGAGCATTATTGCTGTAAGAAACTCTGAGCATGTCTCTTGATTGTGACAACAGGATAAATTACAGCATTTGGAGTTTCAAATATTTCTCACTTTAGTCTAACTAAATATAATTCTGCTGAAATAGTATACAATTTATAATGCACTTAAGAACTTGGCAGGCATTTCAATAGAAGCATCAGCTAATTCTGGTCCTAACAAATTTTCTGTACATTAAGTAACATTTTTGTTCAGTTTTATTAGCAGCATTATTGCATTCTAAATAAGCTCTGTTACTATTTAAAGCGAGGAAGATTGTCATACGCAAGGGGATGATGGACATTGAGACCTTTGAGAGAGAGACGGCGTCCTTCGAGGTGGAACTTTCTCATACTGATGTGGAGGGTGTGTGGCAAAAAGATGGTCTGCGTGTCAAACCCAGTAACAACTGGCGTGTTAGTTCCAATGGACGAGTGCATGGCCTCACTCTCTCCAACCTCACATTAGAGGACACGGGAAGCATTGTCTTCTCTGCAGAAGGTCTGAGAACTACTGCCAGACTGGTAGTCAAAGGTGGGAAACATTTATGCTCGGGATTTAAATTAAAACTAATGGCATATTTTCAAGTAGAGTTGTCACATAATTGCCAAAAATAACAAGCATTGTGCATCAAATTCTTAGAAACACCAGTAATGATCATTAAGAAGCTGTCCGATGTCAGACTTGAGGAGGAATCTTCAGTCATTTTGGAGTGTGAGCTGTCTAGACCAAATGTGGATGTCAGATGGCAGAAGGTACTGCTAAATTCGCAAAAAATCACTGTACATTCCTAAAAATACGTTTTCACTTTTCTTCTCACTGAGCTTTCTATTGATTGATTGGCAGAACGGGTTGGAGCTGAAATCCAATAAGACTTTGAGGATTTATTCAATGGGACGTAAGCGCTGTTTACAGATCCTGGAGTGCAGCATCAGTGACTCGGGCCTTTACACTTGTGAAATAGGTGACCTCAGCACTTCCTGTAAACTTGAGGTCTATGGTAAGCCTATGTCACTTTAGTCTTCATCACTTTCCCAGCTTGATGCCTTTCAAAAACTTTGAGAAAATGCACACTTGCATTGAAATTGTGTAAGGGAGGATTTTAGTTTAGACTAGACATTTTCTGCTTGCTCCAGCTTATGCTTGAAATTCAAGATGGACAGTAAAGAAGAGGCTCACTAATTTTGCTAATGCTTTATTATCATGAAAGGTTAGCTGAAGTTAAACTTGGCATGAAATCAAAACATATTATTACTGGTCTTTGTGAATCATCTTTGCATTAATTCATAATCACAGTGCTGAAATTACGGTATAAATGTAGAACTGAAAATAAATGTAAGCGTTTATTATTTGCATCGAATTTAAGCAAAGTATATGTTAACACTGTGAGCTCAGTTTTTTATGTATAATTAGAAATGCATGTCAACAGGTTGTATCTTATACTTTGTTTTCTTTTAATTTGTAGTAGATTCACTGACTGAAATAACTGAAATGAATGTGAATGAAATGAAAATGAAACACTGAAATAAATGAAACTAAATGATCGTAAAATTAAGACGTTGTTAAGACTTGCTAACAAATGTTAATCAGCAGCATTTGTGTTTTTGCTTCTTTATGATATTACGAATGAAATTCAGTAGGTTGTTATAATCAGCATAATTTAATTAATAATGAAAATTAATAATGAAAATATTTCAATATAAAAATATATGTAAAATATAATGTAACTCTTGAATATTTCAAAATCTGTTGTTCAAAGGTATGTTTATGTTTTGAGCTGGCATATATTTTGTTGTCCTTTATTGTTGTCACTTCTATCCCAGACAGCAACATAATGTCAACCCACATCTGGCCCACATCTGGTCCGCGTGTGTACCAGATGTGGGCCGGATCTGGACCACAGTATGTCTGGGATATCAGTGACATGTATGAAGTTGCTTGTCAGATAATCTGTACCTTAAATATGACCACTTATATATTCTTCCAAGCTTGTAATAATCTAAAAGTAAAATACACAATAATTTTCTCATGTTTTCAGAACATGAATTGGAGGTCATAACTGGCTTGGAGGATCTTTGGATTAAGGAGGACCAGAATGCCGTCTTTATGTGTGAGCTGTCCATGGAAGATATGCCTGGGGAATGGTACAAAAATGGCAGCAGGATACGTCCCACTAGCACCATCAAGACTCGTACAGAGGGTGAGGCTAAACTCAATGTTGTAAATATATAGAGAACTGACCCTTTGCTATTTTTCTGCACTTAGGAATTACTTCTATTCCTGAAAAACTGAGTCATTTTTCTTTTACCTTTTAAATAGGGACAAAACACTTCCTGCTTATATGCAACGTCAAGGCTGAGGATTCTGGAGAAATCAAGTTTGTTTCCAAACAAGTGGAGTCAGTTGCTTATCTTGAGGTTGAAGGTACTGAAGATGTACATTAATTAAATATAAATCTGCATACATAGTGATTATTTGGTAACACTTTACAATAAGGTTTCATTTATTAACATTAGTTAACTACATTGGTTAAGATGAACTAACCAATAAACAATACTTCTACAGCATTTATTAATCTTAGTTAATGTTAATTTCCACATTTACTTATACGTTTTTAAGTTGTATCTGAAAACATTCAAAAGCACTGTGAAAAAACATGAACAATAATTTTTATTAATGGACATTAATAAAGTTGATTAAATGCTGTAAAAATGTATTGTTATAACTAACTAATGCATTAACTAATGTTTACAAATGAGACCCTATTGTAAAGTTTTACCGATTATCTGATCCCACCAAAAATCCTTTGTCAATATCTATTTTTACAGAGCTTCCTGTTAGCATTGTCCGTCCCCTCAGGGATCGAACAGCGCTGGAAAAGCATCGAGTCATTCTAGAATGCACTGTATCATCCCCAAATTGTGACGTCACCTGGTACAAAGGGGAAGAAGAGTTGGAATCCACAGAACACATGGAGATAATACAAGAAGGCTGTTACCATAAACTTGTCATCCACCAGGTGGCGCTGGAGGATGAAGGAACCTACAGTATTGAGGTTGGGGAGCACACATCCACAGCCAAGCTGATGGTTGAAGGTGAGAATTGTTTGGATCTAAATGACTATATATCAATCATTTTATGGCATTAAAGGTCATAGTTCAAACTTTCTGCTTTTTGACTTCATAGCCCAGTCTATCCTAGTGGTGAAGGATATTGAGGATGTGGAAGTGAGAGCTCCTGAAACAGCTTGCTTCCAGTGTGAGGTGTCCGTGACCCTCATCAAGCCTCCCGTCTGGACACTGAATGGAGAGACCCTGCAGTCAGGGCCCAGTGTTCGAATAGAGAACCAAGGGACTGTCCACAAACTGACATTCAAAAACACCAGCTCTGACATGAGTGGGACAGTCAAGTTTACCACGGGGAAAGCCAAGACTAGTGCCAAACTGACCGTGCTTTAGTGAGTTATCAAAGGTTTCGCACTTGAGAACAGTATAAAAGACAGAGTAGTTGTGTACAAATGGATGTGTGATCATATCCAGCAAATTAAAGTAATGCTCTTTGACCCTTTTAACTTTGTTTACCTCTAAGTTAAAAAATTAGACTGTAATGGCGATATCAAAAGAGATGTAGACCGGCCACTGCACAGATTGACTCCTGAAAGGATTGATATTTGAGAAAAAAAGTCGTAATTTAAACCCGATGATTGTCTGTATGGAGTCTGGAACAGAATGTGATAGGAAGAAAGTGTCATTGTAAAATCAATGTGGACATTGAAAGTGTATGAAGAGATGCACATGGATTAAAACCTGAGGATTTTGTCTTTTTGCCAAGGGATTTTTTTTTTTTTTTCTAGCAGAACCACATAATAATTTATGAATGTAACACAACTCTCTCATGAATGTTGATAAAGAGGAAAATGTTGTGTGTTATGTGGATGGAACACTTTTTATAGTATTTATAAGCTTTAATATTTTACAGAAAAACAAAAGACAAGGTTCTATTTTATAGATGCGAAAAATGTCATGTTTGTTTAAAATTTGAAATTTTCTGGATTGTGTTAAATGAAAACCACACTGATATCAAAGATAATATGTTATATGAAACCATGCCAGGGTACTAACTGTGCTGCAATTGTGATATCCCATAAATATAATAATTTAAAAAAAAGTCTGAAGATTGTTTTATGTCTTCAATTAACATGTTTTATTTTTAATTCTATTGAAAGAATGCTTCCTTAGAAAGGGGAAAAAACTGTAAATATATACTTATACCTGTTATCAAAGTACCCATATCAAATATTTTACAAAAGCAAAACAGCAAAAAGTCTAAAGACATGCCAAACAGTGTGATATACAGAGTTTGAAATATAAAATCAAATGTAAACATACATCTACAAGATTTACACAAGATTCGTAACGGTTTTCATAAATAAACTTTGAAACAACTTGAAACACCAGAGCATGAAGCTTAAAAAGTGTATTATGTTGCTGACACTCTCTATATATATATTAAACACGGACAAATCAGCATTTTACACTACAGACAACTGTGTGCATTTAAAGAATCCCAAAAGAAAAATGTAGAAAACAGTATTACTGTATTCTTCCTCATTGACAGCTCTTATTACTTGCTTCTGCAATTCTTAAAATGATACTTAATTCAAGTTCAAATGGATGCATCACCAATTGAAACCTACATAAATACTAAACAATAATGATATTATTAAAAAAACAAACATCCTGGTACAATCACTGATCCAAAGATAATTTAATCCAGTATTGCGCTTTATGTAATGTCCATCATCTTGAAACAACTGTTACTTGCTATCGACCAGCTTTCCTGTTATCACTCTTAACATGTAGTCTTTTTTTTTCTTCTTGAGGGAAGAGTACAGTTTGTTCTTCAACTCATATTATTTGTCATCAAGGAAGCTCCTGGTAGAATTTCCAGACATTTACCAGCTCTGTTAAAGTCAAAGTCGTTGTTTTTCTTCACTGGTTGGTAGATGAGGCTGGGGATGAAGGTCCACTCTGGTAGACTCTGAGAAGGACCTCATGTTTAGTAGCCGACTCTTCACATCTGCGCTGGTGTTCCCCTAGGAATTCTTTGAGCCGTGTGGTAGTGAAAGTCAAGGTCTGTCGACGTAGCTTCTTTAAATATGAGTCATGAAGCCATGAATGATTGAGGCAGTCCTTAATGGTGGGTCGGCACCTGAGGAAAAAGTCCACAAAATCAGTAAAAAAAAAGTCATTGGCATATTTCATGGTTTCTCTCATTACTCTTCATAACTATGGACATTCAAAACAAAATACTGTCTTTTACATAACATCTACTATTTTACATTTATGCATTTGGCAGACGCTTTTATCCAAAGCGACTTACATTGCATTATACTATACATTTGTATCTGAGTATGTGCAATCCCTGGGATCAAACCCATGACCTTGGCATTGCTAATGCCACGCTCTAACCACTGAGCAACAGGAGAGCTTATTATATAATTGTTCAATTAAAAAAAACATAAAAAAGACTTTTGTGAGAAAACAGCTTATTGCTTAACGAACTGACAGCCTGTCCAATAATCTTCAATGTGTTTGACATTACATTTTTATTTTGGACTGAACTATATTTTTGTAACTTAAGTCATGAATCATTTTGCGACAAATAGTTTTCATGTCACAGATGGCTGAAGATGATGATGAAGGGAGATGGTGAGACGTAGTGGATGTAAAATGCAGAGGGAACTTTATTAAACAAAAATAAGAGTATAATCCAGAACTAGAGTAATCCAAACAGGCGAAGGCCAATGTAACAGTGTGCATAAACACAAACAACACCAGACAATAGGTGCGTTCACGCCATGTCGTAGTTACGTAATGATTCTGAACTGTAAAAAGGTGCTGTGCAGACCGATCAGTGTACGACATAAAAAGTACAGCGAGAGCAATTTGAAAAGCATACAGAGCTTTTTCTGCGTTCACGTCATGCCGTAATTACCATAATAAACCAATGAAACCATTGAAAACCTAATTAGAAACCATGATAACAATAATGAGGAAGTGATTCATGTGAACCATGTGAACGCCAGCTCTGTATTGGCCAAAGCTGATCACATGATCAGCTCGATGCATGCGTGTGATGCTGACGCAGGAGCCGGCCAATAATGAGTCGGCGTTCTGACGTAGAACCTGGAAGCGCTGGACGTAAACAACGTATGAGAATGACACAGAAGAGAAGAATAAAGTTTTGTTGAATAAAGTTTTTTTGTTTTGTTTTTGCACACAGAAAGTATTCTCGTCTCTTCATAACATTAAGATTGAACCACTGCAGTCACATGATTGTTTTAATGATGTCTTTAGTTAGATTATATTGCTGTCTATGGACGAGTCATATTCCTCTCGGATTTCATCAAAAATATCTGAATTTGTGTTCTGAATATGAACGAAGGTCTTACGGGTGTGGAACGACATGAGGGTGAGTAATAAATGACAAGAATTTTCATTTTTTGGTGAACTAAGCCTCTAAGGGTTGTTTTTCCTTAAGTTGCAGCTGGCTCCCGGATGTGTAATTGATACTCACCATTGATAGCCATTTAACGTCTTCTTTAAAAACGTAGAGGCACTTTGGGACACCTTTGGGTAGAGCTTAGATGAGTCAAACTTTGCTGCATGGATTTTTGTCTCTGCCAGTTTTGGGTCTTTGTCTTGGAAAGGATGTCTACCGCTGAGCCTACAGTATATACAAAGTGACTTAAAAATTAAACACCATTTTTGCTTGTTCGATAAGCTGTTTCTCTCAGAAATACACCATAATACAATAGTAAAGTTGGTTGCAACTTCTGTTTCATGTAGACCTTAATTCCTTCATAGATGACTTACATAATGTAGGAAAGAACTCCCAAGCTCCAAATGTCTGCCGGGGGTCCTACTAGATCCCCTTTCAGCATTTCTGGAGCTTGAAGAAGGCAGGAAATATGTTCATTAATGTCAATAATAAGACATGGAGAGGTATTTTCAGTTCTTATGTAGAGAAACATTAAAGGATAAGAATTGCACGATGTGCATACCCATGTACTCCAGAGTCCCAAGATCTCTGCTGTATTGTTGGAGTGAGAGAGGGTTAAACCTTTGAGCACTGCCAAAGTCTATGATTTTAATCACATTGAGGTTGGTGACCATGATATTGTCTGGCTTGATGTCCAGATGAAGAATCCGGCAGTTGTGGAGATATTCTAAACCCTGAAGGATCTGGACAATGAACCCCACTACATCATCTTCAGAGTAACAGAATCTGAAGAGAAAACAAGACTCGTCTGAAGACTTCATTTTCACATCCTATTTAAAATATAATAAATTGACTACACACCTGTCTATGAGACTATACAGGATCTCCTTGCCTGTGCAGTTCTCTGTTATGAGCACAAGGTAGCGAGGTGTGATATAGGCTTCATGAAGGGCCATGATTCGTTCACAACGGAGGGACTTCAAGATCTCATACTCCTTTATGACAGTTTGCTTAGTCTGCTGATCATAGGGAATTATCTTTGCTATGAACATCTTCCCTGTTGCGTTTTCTCTGCAATCTCTTATCACTCCAAAACGACCCCTATCAAAAATCGAAAGTGCTTGCAGATTTGTAAACTGTTTAAATAAATGATTTGTATAAATAAAGGGACAAGTAATTTTATTTTCTCACCTGGCTTTCTCATCCAAAAAGCTGTATGGCTTCTGGGGAACTCCTTGCCTCAAAGTGGTCTCAGTTTTGGTGTAGGATACCACTCGTCCTGTAGGTGTCTCTGGTGTGGGTGAGCTTGCTCCTTCTCCTATTGGACTGATACTGCTGACCAGAATCACAGGGGGAGAGACAGGGGTGGGAGCATCTGAGCAAGTGGCTGGAACATATGTAGGGACAGGGGAAATTAATCTGCCTATTGAGGGTGGAGCTGTGCTTGACCTTGGAAATACAGTTTGGGCTTGGGTAATAGGGGGAATCATGTTGATAGTGCTTGTTGGCTTGGGGAGAACAAGAGGAGGCATGGACGTCTTTGGGAAAGAGTGAGAAACAGGGACTTCTGAGGAAGTATTTGTGACTTCACCAGACTGTGCAGCAATAGGACTTATAGACTGACTAAACACACTTGGCTGTGTTAACGTAAAAGCAGATGCCGTCACAGCGGTGGTCACAACAGGGAAAGAGACGGAGGGGTTTGTCTTCACTTCAGCAGGGTTATGGAGTGGTGCCACTGCAAAACAGATGTAGGATTGATGTACAATCCAAAAAATAAAAATGAAATGACAATAACCAGTTTACTAAAATATAAAAATAAGTACAACTGAACTACATGCTCAGTACCTTCAACGTTAATGCGTACTCCCTCTGATACATTACTGTATGGACCTTGGCCAGCTTTATTTACACATGCCACACGGAATCGGATGGTAGAACCAGATGGAAGTTTAGAGGAATTGTAGAAGCAATCAGTCACTCCTGTAGCTTCAGTCAACCACTTATCATCACCTACAGATAAAACGTAAAAATGTAAATCACTGCACACAATAAATGACAAAGAGATAGTAATAATAATAATAATAATATTTAACACACAGTAGTAATATTTTAATCTTGTTGGTTTGTTTGAAGTTTATTGGAAAATCCATACCATGATGAAACATAATAAATCAGTATATGCAAGATGTATTAGACATTCCCTACCATCAGATTTTCTCTCAAGTATGTATGTGCAAGGAACTTTGGTGTCTGAAGGTTTCCATTGCACCAGAGCAGTGTCATTGTATATCTGTGGAATCTCTGGGGTTCCCGGAGGTTTTGGAACACCTTAAAATGTGATATAAAGAATATATGAGCATCAGAAAATAACTTGTGCAAGGATATTATGAACAAAATGTGAGAACACCCAAACATCTATTTGGCATTAATACTATCCACCTTCGTGATTCAATTGCGAGTTATAAAGTCAGAATTGCGTGATATAAAGTCAGAATTGCGTGATATAAAGTCAGAATCGTGTGATATAAAGTCAGAATTGCGAGATATAAAGTCAGAATTATGAGTTATAAGGTCAGAATTGCGTGATATAAAGTCAGAATTGCGAGTTATAAAGTCAGAATTGCGAGTTATAAAGTCAGAATTGCGAGTTATAAAGTCAGAATTGCATGATATAAAGTCAGAATTGCCAGTTATAAAGTCAAAATTGCGAGTTATAAAGTCAAAATTATGAGTTATAAAGTCAGAATTATGAGTTATAAAGTCAGAATTGTGTGTTATAAAGTCAGAATTATGAGTTATAAAGTCAGAATTGTGTGTTATAAAGTCAGAATTGCGAGTTATAAAGTCAGAATTGCATGATATAAAGTCAGAATTGCGAGTTATAAAGTCAGAATTGCATGATATAAAGTCAGAATTGCAAGTTATAAATTCAGAATTGTGTGTTATAAAGTCAGAATTGCGAGATATAAAGTCAGAATTGCGAGTTATAAAGTCAAAATATTTGCGAGTTATAAAGTCAAAATTATGAGTTATAAAGTCAGAATTATGAGTTATAAAGTCAGAATTGTGTGTTATAAAGTCAGAATTGTGAGTTATAAAGTCAGAATTGCAAGTTATAAAGTCAGAATTATGAGTTATAAAGTCAGAATTGCAAGTTATAAAGTCAGAATTATGAGTTATAAAGTCAGAATTGCATGATATAAAGTCAGAATCGCGAGTTATAAACTGAACTGTGAGTTATAAAGTCAGAATTGTGAGTTATAAAGTCAAAATTACGAGTTTTAAAGTCATAATTGCGTGATATAAACTTACAATTGCAAGTTATAAAGTCAGAATTGTGAGATACAATTCTGAAATTTTTTCTCCGAATTGCGACTTTATATCTCACGATTCTGAGAAAAAATGTCAGAATTGTGAGATAAAAAGCCTCAGTTATCTTTTATGAGTTTTTTATAGAATTTATCTTTTATAAGTTACTCCCATAATTCATGCAGCGTGTCATGGGGCGTAGAAAAAAGATGGATACTAAATAGTAGGCAATCTTCCAGAGCTTACGGGCTAAGGACAGTATACAGGAAGTAGTTGCAGAGGCCAGGTTATTAGTGGCTACACATTCATAGATTCCAGCATCTTTCTTAGAGGTCTTCATGATCATCAAAAGTTGCCTTCCATCTGGGCAGGCCACTAAGCTCATTCTGTTGTCAATCTCCAAAGGTTTCTTATCTACAAACAGAAATGGAGAAAAGTTTGAAAATTGTTGGTGAACTACCATTTTCGTAATTAAAACTGAAACATTTAATGAAAAATACCTTTCATCCATAATATTTTAGGCTCAGGGCTACCAGCTGGAAGACAACTAAGGGTGACTGGATTTCCGTCAAGCAGAACATGGTCCTTTAGTGTAATATGGAAAACTGGAGGAAAATCTGAAATAAAAAAAATAAAAAAATAGATGACTTGTTAATTAGAATTGCTGATCAAAACTATGGCCAGGAGTATTAAATAAAATTTTTGTTTCACCTTCCTTTGAAGTTGCAGGTGCTCTTGATTTAGATGGTGTCCTGTCTCTCTTACTTCTGGACAAACCCCATCTGTCCCACCTAGACCTCATGTCAGTTTCAGGAGCTGTCAACAAATAAATGATTTTAGTGCAATTTTGCAATTAAAGGATTAGTTCACTTTAGAATTAAACTTTCCTGATAATTTACTCACCCCCATGTCATCCAAGACGTTTATATCTTTCTTTCTTCAGTCGAAAAGAAATGAAGGATTTTGAGGAAAACATTCCAGGATTTTTCTCCATATAGTGGACTTCACTGGGGTTCAACGGGTTGAAGGTCCAAATGTCAGTTTCAGTGCAGCTTCAAAGAGCTCTACATGATCCCAGACGAGGAAGAAGAGTCTTATCTAGAGAAACCATCAGACATTTTCTCATTTTTAAAAAATATATACTTTTTAACCACAAATGCTCATCTTGCGCTGCTCTGTGATGCTCCACACATTACGTAATCACGTTGGAAAGGTCACGAGTGGCGTAGGCAGAAGTACCGATCCAGTGTTTACAAAGCGAACATTCAAAGACTAAGTCAAACGGCTTCGTAAAAAAAAAGGTAAAACAACGTCTGGGATCATGTAGAGCTCTTTGAAGCTGCACTGAAACTGCAATTTGGACCTTCAACCCGTTGAACCCCAGTGAAGTCCACTATATGGAGAACAATCCTGGAATGTTTTCCTCAAAAGCCTTAATTTCTTTTCGACTGAAGAAAGACATAAATATCTTGGATGGCATGCGGGTAAGTAAATGATCACGAAATTTTAATTCTGAAGTGAACTAATCCTTTAATGTGTAATCATCATTTGCATAAATTAGTTTCCAAAGCTTAACTCGTAAATGTACAGTATTTAACTACAGCCTACATACTTAGCAACAAGTGTTGGAATAGTTTTGGATAACTGACAAAAAATAAAACGTATTGCATAAACTGAATCATACATACTCTGAAAGGACTCTACAGACTGTGCACTAGAAGAGTCGTTCAGTGTCTCTTTGGATGATGTAGAAGCAGTTTGTGAGGGAAGCTGGTTCTCTGGAATGTCCACCTTCTTGTGAATGAGCCCATCAGACTGAGAGCGGCGATGACAGGAGAGCAAAGGTGTTTTCTGTCCTTCATCTCTAGTTTCCTTATCTCCCTCCCTCTTCTCAGGCTGACTTTGTTTTCTTAATGAAAATCCAGATACCTTCGACTCAAACTTTTTTCGCAGTGCAAGAACTGGTGAATCGTTTATTGTCTTGATGTCTTGCTTTTCTTCTTTTAGAGTTTCTGCATCAACGTGGGGTTTAGTTTCCTTATCAATTCTGTCTTTTGACTTACTATGCACTCTATCAAATATTCCTGAAACAGATTCGAATTTACGTCGCACAGCAAGGACAGGTGATTCAGCAACCTTCTTACTATCTTTCCCAAGATTTTCTTTGTTTGTATCTATAGTGTTATCAAAGGTTCCTGTCCCAACTTCTTTTTTGTCTAAGGACTTGCTACGTCCCATAGCCCAGGTAACTCGTCGTCTGTTAGCTACAGAATCTGAGGTCTCCTCTTTGCCTTTTTTATGAATGGGTTGCACACATCTCCTTGCACGCATAGAGAATCTTCCAACAAGTCCAAGCCCAGATTCCTTTTCCACCTCCCTGAGGTCTTGGACAGACTTGGATTTTTCCTGTAATCTTCCAGGTCCAAACTCCAATGGGGCGCCTACAGGGCCAGGTCGATAAACCTCTTCATCTGATTTCCGTGGGAGAACTGGTGAGTTTTCTACAGACTTTGCCCTTGCCAATCGTTTCAGGCCATGTGTCAAAGATGATTCCCTCTTCTTAAACCTTGCCTCAAAAAGTTCTTCTGAATCAATATCTTTGATATCCTTTCTAAGTGTTGGCTGGTGTGCTGTGGAAGCAGCAGCAAAAACAGCTGGATGTCCAGTGGTAGGCTGAGTATCTGGCTGTGGGATTTTCAAGATAGGGGTGGGTAACACTGTGGCAGATGATGCCTGTTTGCCATTTACCTGCACTTTCCTGGAATAATTTGAGGATATGTCATGTGGAAGTATATTAAGAGAAGATTCAGAACTTTTATTACTCTTTATTTGCACGCTGTCTTGAGGGAATGATTGTTCTTCCATCTTCTCTAACTTCTTATCAGTGTCATCTAATATAGATGCAGGCTGAGAGGTATGTATAATATGGACATTACCAGTAGACTCTTCCTTAGACACCTGTTTAATTTCCAAGTCTGGAGTTGGTGGCTTGGAAGAAATTTCTCTAGGAAACACAGGTGGAGGACCAGCCTTGGTTTGATCTGTACTATTAGACGTGGCTCCCATAAAAAGGGAGGGAATCTCTAGTGGGGCTCCAGATCTCCTATGTAGTGAAATCGTCTCTGAGTTTCCCTCCCTTAAAGAAGACCTCTTCCTGGATACAGTTTTTGTTTCCTCGGGACTTTCAGTGGAGGATGCCTGAGAAACTCCTGAAGCACTCAACCTGGCACGTCTGAAGTTACGTTCCAAAGAGGCAGTTCGTCTCTCATCATCAACACCCAGTGTCTCAAGCAGGGGTCCACGAAGACCACTCATATTCTTGTCAACAGTGCCCCCTCTTAGCAACCTCTGCCTCAAAAGATCAAGTTTTAGAGCATAATCTTCCTTGCTTAGCTTGCCTGTCTTTGGACTACTGCTCCGGTGTGGAAGCTCCATGGAAACTGCCTTTTTCATCTGCTTTTGGCTTTCCTTTATATTATCATTCACATTTACATCTTCAGGTGTGATCTGCAGAAGAAGCGCACTATCAGCAGAACTCCCTCTTCGCATTAGCGCTCTTCTGGACTTGCCTTCTACCTGTTCAGCTTGTACACTGGCACCACTTTCCAAGTGATCAGTCCTTTCTGCAATCTCCAGGTGGTCTACATTCTGCTGTCGATCAGTTGGCTGGCATTCTGCGATGTCCTTGAGCCGATGAATTTTTTTTTGGTAGGAATCATTGGATCCTCTAATGACATTATCATCATCCTCATGGATCTCAGTCAGAGACATCCGGGAACCTGAGAACATCATTATGTGGGGCATAGGGATGAAAGGAAGTTCATCGGTGTCCTCATCTGAGTCGGAGGATGACGATGGAGGTGGTGAGCAGTCTTTAAGGTTTCTAGGCACCGCAAGGGACACATGGCTAGAAGAGTCATCCAGCAATTCTGATATGGATCTCATCACCATTTTAGACTTGTATCTAATGAGCGAACACTGGAATGGCAAAATAAACAGAGTTAGGCCATGAACATTGTTCATTTCTTATCTTTTTTTCCTTAAGTTTTATTTTTTATTGCTTACCTGCCATTTACGCCGGGCTAGCACTTGCTTATGTAATGTTGTGGTGATGTTTTTTCCCTTTGTCAGTGACTAAGGAAAATATGACAATTAGATTAATGTTGGAAATAATGGATATGACAATGTTAATGTATTTGGTCTTTGCAGAATCAATCTGCTATGCTGCTGCTGTAGAGCAAGTACAGAGACGTGCTACTGCCAATACATCCACACCCTTACAAAAAAGACTTCAGAGTTAATTTTAAGTACATGCATACTTAAGTAATGTTCAAGTATATTTTTAAGTATACTTTATGTAGTAATTATACTAATATCAATTTACTATTATTAAACATGTAAGTGTACCATTTCAATACTGCTTGGGGCTAAATTGGCCAACTTTTTAGTATATAAAAGTATAAGTTTAAGTGTAATATCAGTGTAAACTTTAAGTGCACAACTAGTTCACAACTACATTTCTCATTTGCACTACATCTGTACTACAAGTGAACTTATAAGTATACTATTAGTTTACTATTTTAATACTTGTAGCACATTTTTTAGTTTATGAAAGTACACTCTTAAGTATCTCTCAGCAAACTAGTAATTTTATACTGCAAGTATACTTTTAAGTTTTAAGTAACCATTACATCATACTTATAGTTTACTATTTATATATTATTTTTGCACTTTAAATATACTACTATGTTCCTATTTAGGTATTACATTTTTATACTTTATATATACCTTTAACTGCACTTTAACTCTTTCCATTTTAAAAACATTTTATTCTTCATATCCTTTTTTCCAACACTTGAATGTAGGCAAGTTTCATAAAAAAGCAACATTTTAAACAAAAAGCTGAGAAAAATCTTGTTTTTATCAAAGATTTCATCCGGATGGGATTCAGAACGATGATCAAAACACAGATGGAGTAGATCGGGTCCATCATGAACCCCAAAGCTTCACAGTTGTTTCCTCTTCATGGGTTCAAGATTTCATTCAGTAACATTAAACAGTTTTTAATTATATGCTGTTATTTTACATTTGCGTAAGCAATCTTCTATCACTTGTTTCTGCTTCTTCTTCTTAACCTGTGTTTTGATCCGGAGACTCTGTACTGGAAGATGCATAATAGCGCCCCCTACCGTATAACAGTGAAAACATGGAAAGAGTAAAGTAGATTTTAAGTAAATTCCTATGTGCACTACCAGTGGACTAGCGTACACAAAAATTCAGACACTCAAAAGTAGAAACATATCTGTTTTCTTTAAAAATCAATATTTTCAAACAATGTAAGTTTATAAGACAGTATGTAAAATGTATTTAATAGGCTCCTCAATTAAAAGAGTAAACACAACTAAGCTGTAGTAACAATACTTAGACTTTTCTGCCAGTATAAGTCGAGTACTTAAGTGCAGTTTTAAGTATATTTCTGAGAAGTACATAAAAAGTAGACTGGAAGTATACTTTCTTATTTTTAGTTTAAAAGAAGTATACTAATAGCACAGTTGAATAAACTTCTTTTTCGTAAGGCTGTAGATGCAATTAGCTTGTGCCATTTAGTGATGATGTGATTTCTTGCAGATTGCATTAATGTATTAGATATTTCAAACACACAGTATCTCTGTTTTGTTCTGTTGAATGGCAGCTATGTATTGTGTACACATCTTCTGTAGGTCAAAATTACCAAAAGTGTGTATGAATATTTTCTTTGTTTCACTGCATTAATCAGTACTGCATCCTGTTTGTTAATATTCTATCTTACCTTGAACCAAGGATGAAGGAGACATTCTGTGGCATTAGGTCTCCTGAAACATTCAATTCAAGAGAATATAACTTCATGACAATTACAACAATCAGACATATTTACCTCAAAGATTGTGGTGCAATAAACACTTACAGTTTGTTTGGGACAAGGAGCTTTATGATGAATCCTTTTGCTTCTCTGCAAAGGTCTTTAAACATGCTTTCCTCAAATGCAACATTATAATTCCTGATGTTCAGCAGAGTGTCACGGTCATTTTCCCCAGCAAATGGGGAAACTCCTGTTATGCTGTAAATTATGTGAATGATAAAGACATGTAACACACGTTGAATGCAAAATTCTGTCAGTGGAGAGCTCAAATATACATACCATAAATAAGTTATGACACCCACTGGCCTATGGAGAGAAAGATAGTTTTAGAAAATACAGAGAATGAAAGCTTAACCAACTCTAGGTGAAGTGATGGTCTTTTACCAGATGTCTGTAGATTTAGAGATGGGGGACTGGTTTACAATCTCAGGAGCAATAAATTCTGGTGTGCCGTATTTGCAGTACAATTCCTCATTTGGATTGACTTTCAGAGCATTGCCAAAATCACAAATACGAATGTGATCACTTTTTTGGTCTGCCATGAGAATGTTTTCAGGCTGAAATACACACACATACTGTATAATTACTTGTCTCTGAAAAGTCATTTTTAATGATTAGTAAAGCGTTTAGTGTGATCTGTTGACCTTTATATCAAGGTGAATTATGTCATTGCGGTGAAGATAGGCGATACCCTCGAGTAACTGCCGTGTGATAGACTGAACCTGAACATAGAACACAAATATAGAAAATATATTAATCTGTTTAAGCATCATGCAAAAACAACTCATTTCACAGTTAAAACACCAACCTCGGATTCGAAGATGGTTGTTCTTTTTGTTATTCTTTCCAAAAGCTCTTCGTGGCACCTTTTAATCATTTAAGGATAATGATGCAAGCAAATAGCTTCTAATCAAAAAAAGGATAATTAATCAGGAGGAAAGGATACAGTTCAGTGATAATGACCAGTACACGCCTCTTTTCAAACGCATCGTAGAAGTGGACGATATTCTCATGGTCTAACTCTGACAGGAGGGTCATCTCTCTCAGGGAACAAGTCTTACTCTTTGCCCGCACCGAGATGAATTTTGCTGCAAATGACTGACCTTTTTTTAGTGTCACTCGCTTGACATATGAAAAAGCCCCTCTGTGAACAAAGACATTACAGACCTGTCAGATCCAAATATATTCAGTGTTCTCCTAATAATAATAAAACTATAAACAGCAGTGTCCTTCTGGTATGGTATCTGACCTGCCAATCTCTTTGTGTATGCCATAGTAATCAGTCAGTCTGCGCATCCTCCGTAGAATTGTGCCTTCATCTTCCATTTGCTCTTCTTCTTCCTCCACATTTTTGGCTGTGAATATATAGGAGTATAGAAGTGTGTTTATCAAGTTTTTATGCGCAGTATTGTGAAAAAAGAACTCATGTGATATCGCACTGAATGACACACCAGAAGCGCTCTCTCAGACAGCACGCGATGCCAAATTCAGATCTCTTTGCGCCTGAATGGTCAAATATAGACACAGTTGTCAAAATGCCCATAACGTGGAGTATCTCGCGTTAATACCCTGGCGATTAACCTTTCCACAATGACGTCTGCCATAAAAAAATCAATCTGAAAGTGATCCCAATGATATCGTTTCTCTGTATCATTATCGTTATAGCTGTGGTGTGGACAGTGCTGTTCTTTTATATTTAGAATGATTTTTAGAACTAAACTTTTATCGTTATCTTTATAGTTATTGTTCTTGGTGTGAACGCGCCTTAAGGCTTAATGTAACTTAAACGGATGAGAAAAAATCCCCCCACAGTTGTCATGAAGGGCAAAATGAGCTATATAGACCAAAACCACTTTTTGTACCAGGCTGTAAACATATTTTTTTCTGCTGTAAAGTTGGGCATTTTAGCATAGGGGGTCTATGGGGTTGACTCCTTTTTGGAGTCTGTCTCTAGTGGCCAGTCGATGAATTGCAGTTCAAGTCACTTCCGTGTTGGATTCAAAAGAGAGTCCGGAAGGTTGCAGCTTGATTCCATCATGACAAATCTGGTCACCCTAACTAGTTTGTACTGAGTAAACCTTGAGTTATTCTCTAGATTCGCTTTTGGATAGCCATATTGAAACTAGTATAACTTACCAGTATGGACAGTAAGCTCAGCCTTACAGGACACTGACCCAGCCATGTTCTTAGCAGTGCAAGTGTAGACCCCCATATCCTCAGGCTGAGCACTGAGAATAACAAGCGAGCACTCTCTGTCATCATACACAAAGGTACAATGACTGCTCTCTGCAAGAAGAATACTATCCTGAAAGTCAAACAGAACACATCACCAAGGACAGCAAACAATTCTCCAGTGAAATTTCAGTTATAGACATTAACATACTCAAGACTATAGACATTGACGTATTCAAGAGTGTAAACGTACCTTGTACCAGAGGATATCAGGGTCAGGTTTTCCATCTACAACAACAGCAAAACGAGATGTTTCCCCAAAACACACGTCCAAGTCCTCCATGATGATCTCAAATGTAGGGGGCACTGAAACGGACACCAAAGAATATTATATAAACATCATGAAAATATCTGCTTAATGTCATGATATCTGACAGGAAACACTTTAGATTAGAGGCATATTATAGAGTAGCAAAACACTCTTAAAATATTACAAATCTTATAAATTGCACAAATTAATAGTTGCCTGCTCTACCTTGCATTGTTGCTGATGTGCAGCTAATATTTGAGGTTGAAAGAAATGAGTGAGTCTTCACCTGTCATGGCCAGCTGCAGAGTGCAGAGGTCACTGCCATACTGGTTGTTTGCCATGAAGATAAGCTGCCCTACATCCGTGCTTTTCACTTTGGCAATATGGAGGGCATGCTGGTCCTCATCAGGCATGGTCATCTCTAATGCACCAGGTTTGTTGACAAGCACCGCTCCCCTTCTGGTAAACAATGGCATATTTAATATTCACAATTTATATTGTAGTTTGAATGTTTGGTTTGCGTTTGACACTAACCTCTTCCACATGCCTGTTGCTTGGACATGATTAAGGGTTATTGTGATGGTGACAGGCTGGTCCTCAACTACATACACAATATCAGGTTTGTCCACGATGACTGGAGCTTTGAGTAAATACTGTCCTGTGATATGGAAAAATAATGAAAACAAGATTTCAACAAGTCTACATGCAATGTGCATGCTTCAGGTCAAGAATTCACAGGCAAAAAAAATTCATGAGGGTCTGTTTTGGCCTGCTGAGATGATCTGCAGTTAACCCTCTGGTCCTCTTCATTTAGGGGTCACACTTGGCTCCTTCGCAGTCAAAAGCAAACAAAGCCTTGAAATGTATCTTTTTACCCCAGGAAAACCAATGTAATATATTTTTGTTCGATAATATTTTTGAATATTATTTAGAATATTATTAGCTATTTTTTCCCCTTGAAAATAATACTTTTTTTTTCTCTAATATATTTTTTAATTATTTTTTAATTAAAATAGTATTCCATGTTAAAATAGAGACAATGCATTCAAAATAAAAAAAATTTGAAGGTAGATTAGTGCCATCTGGTGGGAGTAAAAAAATAAAAACCTATGTAATGCCATGTTGTAACCACTAGATTCGTATATAGTTCTATATAAAGTGGCTTATAGACATGTTTTTAGACATAAATATTTAGTTTTATTAAGTTGTGGATTCTGATTTATACTTAGACATTCTCAAAGACCACTTTTTCCAAGGTTTAAATTATTTAAATGTTGATTTGAAGTGTCAGTTTTTACATTCATTTTACTACAGTCAAACCTGAACACAGAGGAGGACATTTTATTACACATAACATCAAAATTCAATAAAATTCTGTCTATATTGCACTCTTGATATTCACCCCTTCATTTGTAGTTTGTACCACCAAAAGATTCTCTGAGTTTTCGTATTTTTTCATATTTTTCATTAATTTCCTATGTCGTAATTTTTTACCGTGAGGGAGCGAAGTGTAACTTTTTTTCCGACCCTTAAGGGGTTAAACATATATAAATCATGTCCATGAATCAAGTGTTTGATTAAAAATTTCAAAACGTAAAAACTAAGTAAAAGTGCAGAATACTAGAAGGTACTGTATATGTAATCAGGAACAACATGAAAATATGCCATCAAAAAAGTCATCTTCACATTTATCTGCCCCGGGTACAAACAGAATTTGAGCTCAAATAATTTCTATACCTCTGTCAATGAGCTGGACCAGGTCAGTGGGTTGTGAGGGTTTGCTGAATGCTTTTCCAGTGGTAGTAAGGACTCTGAAGGAATAACACAGTCCCTTAGAAAGTGAGGGGACTGTATAAGAGGTGTCTCTGAGGCTGGAGGCAACAGTTGTCCATTGGGTGGAGCCCAGAGTTTGTTGTTGAACAACATACATGAGTGAAGCAAGATCTGAAATGAATGAAGGACAAGGTAAATGCTATGGAAAACAAGTCAACTTTATACAAGTTGATGACTGAGAAGTTATTGGGTTTATTAAATGGATTTTTGGTTAAATGCCTGAAATGACATCTGTGGTTAAGCTCAAAATATTATCATGTTTTATTCCATGTTTTATGCTTTTACTTATGTAAAAGGTGATTGCTAATAAGTGGCTAAATGGAACAACAGAGGTTGTCACAGGGACATTAAACATCATCACAACGAACAGGTAAACTCATCTACTCACTAGTCCAGATTTACAGCCTTAATGTGTTTATAACCATGCTCTTGCAAACTATTAATTATTATTTTTTCAATAAAGACTTAGAGATGTCTTTTACAGTCAGCTTAATAGTGGTGACCTTGAAATCATGAGACTGTGGTGTAGTTTGTTTATAGCCTAAATGTAGCTCTTTACTTCTGCCGATTGTATTTAGGCTTCAGCATTCATATTGTGGAGATTATCATGATGAGAAAAACGTGCCAGAATCATAAACTTTTGTTGGTCACAGAGCTTATTTTCTGCAAATCCAAAAGCAAATGGAAAAATCATACAGTGTTTTTGTAAAGGGAAACAGGGCATTGCTAAAAATATGTCATAATTGCAACATTCATTAGCAAACGATCCAATGATCCAATCAAAATGGACAAAATCAAGTCCCACCCTAATTTTTCTTATCATGTTTCTCATTCACATACTGCTGTATATGATGAGCAATTTCTAATTTCTGAACATGTATATCACCGTTTGATAGTTTAACTCGTCATTTATGACACAACGCTTCCCCACCATTGACGAAATTTTTTAAGGTAATCCATGTTTTTACTGATATATGGTAGGGGGTGCTATTACACATCTTCTAAAAGAGTACAGAATCTCCGGATCAAAACACAGGTGAAAAAGAGGCAGAAACAAGCGATAAAAGCATAAAAATATTTTTGTTCAAAATGTTGCTTTTTCTATGAAACTTACCCACATTCAAGTGTTGATAAAAAAATGATGCATGAAGCTAGAATAAAATGGCTTTTTTTAATTAAAATCAGAGGCTCTCTTCTTTCTTTTGCATGTTCAGATATTCCTACAACAAAATATTCTCTGGGCCATGACATTTTTGTGAAAATGATCAAAAATGCTGGCGGTGGCTGGCAACATAAAAATAAAACACTGGTGGGGAAAGAGTTAAGGTGGTGGCAGAATTTACCCACTGACACATCTTACCACACTTTCCCCTAGTTGTTAATAAATTATCACAGATTATAGAACATGATAATCTAACTTTAAGCAAAATATCAGGAACTATCTTGCCAGGGTAGTTTAAGAAAAGACATAGACAAATTTACCCGTGGATGGGTCCAGGTTTTTTGGTCTTTTCCAGCTCAGTGAGACTGTTCTCCCAGTTACAGATTCAATTACTGGAGGATCCTCAGGTGGCTCAGGAAGGCTAACTGTCAAGAAGCTACAATGTAAGTAAGGCAGACACATATGAATGTTTCAATACTATTATATATGAGAGGAAGTTCCATCTTACCTGCAACATATAAATGAGCATAGCAGGCAGCCTTGCCCACTTTATTGGAGATGACACATTTATACACACCACTGTGGCCATGACACACAGAATGAATGACCAGACTGTGAACATCCCTGTCTAGAAGAGGTACATGATAGGATATGATTAAAGACGACATTCATTCAGGAGACAATAAATGTAGAAAACATTTAACTCCCAGATAGAATTCAAGATAGTGCTATTGATGGGCCACAAATATCCTTTAATATGCTTCTGACAATATTTTTGTGGACTTACTCTGTATCATCTTTCTGTCATCGGTACTGCTCTCTATCTTCTTGCCATTGTGGTACCAAATGATTTTGGGGTATGGCAGGCCTGTGACCCTGCACTTCAGTACTGCTTCTTTCCCTTCTACTACTTCCAGGTCACTGAGAGGTTTTATGAAGTCTGGCATTGTTTTGTGTTCCACATCTCCCTCAGACACCTCGGGCTCCTCAGGGATTGATGGCATCTTTTCTAACCTTGACCTGAGAAGTGCAAAACAAACAAATAAGAAAAAAATTATTAAAGAAGGGTATATACAGTGGTAGTCAGAATTTTTGACACCCTTGGAAAATATGATCAAAGATGACATACAATAATTGTTTATCCTTTTGATCTTTAATTAATAAAAATTAGCAAAAATCTAACCTTTCATTGTAAGAAAAGAATTGAAAGGGGNAAGTGGGGGGGGAATCACATTATGAAATAAATGTTTTTCTATAAAACACGTTGGCCACAATTATTGGCACACCTAGAATTTTTTGAGTAAAATATCCCATTCATATTTACATTTTTTTAGCACACCAGGGTGATCATGAACATGAAGTTGTCCAGCCATGACTTCCTGTTCTACAGGAGTAAACATGAGGAAACACAAAGGCCAAATTCCCGTAATCATTCATCACAATGAGTAAAACCAAAGAATATAGTTCTGATGTGTAGCAAAAGATTGTTGAGCTTCACAAAATAGAAAGTGGCTGTAAGAAAATAGCTAAAGCATTGAAAATCCACATTTTCACCAATAATTAAGAAGTTCCAATCAACTAAAGATGTTACAAATCTGCCTGGAAGAGGATGTGTGTCTAAATCGTCTTAATGCACACTGAGGAGGAAAGTTTAAGTGGACAAAGACTCTCCAAGGATCACAGCTGGAGAACTGCAGAGATTAGTTGAGTCTTGAGTCTAAGAAAGCCTAAATAAATGATCAAACAGCACCTACATCCCCTCAAGTTGTTTGGGAGGTTTTCAAGAAAAATCCTCCTTGCTCATCCAGAAACAATCTCCAGCATATTCAGTTGTCAGACACGACTGGAACTTCAAAGAGACGGCTTATATAGTCAGATGAAACTAAAAAAATAGCTTTTTGGCAGCAAACCCACCAGATGGGTTTGGTGCACACATGGATAAAAAGTACCCCATGCCCACGGTTAAATATACTGCTGGATCTTTAATGCTGTGGGCCTATTTTTCTGCATCTTGTTCAGATTCATGGCATCATGGATTCTATCAATTACTAACAGATAAAAAATCAAAACCTGACCGCTTCTGCTAGAAATCCAATAATGGGCCGTGGTTAGATCTTCCATCAGGACAATGATCCAAAACACATCAAAACCAACACAAAAATGTGTCACTGAGCACAAAATGAAGCTTCTGCCATGACCATCCCAGTCCCCTGACCTGAACCCTAAAGAAAATGAGTTGAGTGAACTGAAGAGAAGAAGCACCAGCATAGAGCTGGAATCTGAAGGATCTGGAGAAATTCTGCATGAAGGAATGGTCTCTGATCTCTTGTCAGGTGTTCTCCAAACTCATCAGGCATTATAAGTGAAGACTCAGAGCTGTTATCTTGGGAAAAGGAGGTTGCAAAAAGTATTGAATAAAAGGGTGCCAGTAATTGTGGACAACGTGTTTTGGAGAAAAACATTTATTTCATAATGTGAGTTTCCCCCCCACTTTCAATTCTTTTCTTTCAATGAAAGGTTAGATTTTTGTTAATTTTATGAATTAAAGATCAAAAGGATAAACAATGCAGATGTACTTTTACAGTCATCTTTGATCATATTTATCAAGGGTGCCAATAATTCTGATCACCACTGTATATATATATACTTAATTAGACAATGATAAGAAGAGTCTGTCTTACATGTGAGTAGATATGGCTGGTCGAGGTTCCTGTATATAGAGTTCAGCTGAGCTCTCTGCTTCTCCATGAACATTTCGAGCAATTACTCTGTACAATCCCCCACTCTCCTTGTTAACATGAGTGATGAGCAAAGAGTGATGCCCATTTACTTTAAGAATGCGAATTTTATCAGTCTCCACCACTGCTTTTTCTAAGACACAAAACAGGTATTTTCAATCAGTGTTGACAAATGTTTTTGTCACTTTTATTCCAAGCAGAGTTATTCCAGAAAATGTCTTCAGCATCTGACTCTTTATTTTTACCACAATGAGTCCAGGTGACTTCAGGAGGGGGAGATCCACTGACTTTGCAATCGAATTGTGCGGACCGGCCCTCAATAGCCTCCAGTACCTCCAGTTTCCGTGTAAAGAGTGGCTTCTTAGATGGAATCACCAGAAGATCAGCTGTACAAGTGAGCTTTTCTGTACCACACAAGTGGGAAAAAGAAGCACAGTTAATATTAATCTGAGGTATTGGAAGTAAATAAGCATTACTGGAAAACAATATTAATAGCCTGTTATTGATGCATATATGATGTAACACTTTTCACAGTTGTTATGACTCCTACCTTTTGCTGAACTGACTTTGCAAGTATAGCTTCCACTGTAGTCTTCGTGTGCAGATTTGAGCAGAAGACGGCATCGGTGTCCATCAAACTGCATCTTACAATCAAACATTGCTGGCTGTATCAACTTCCCATTGGCCAGCCAATCTACCTCCACAGCCTGTGGCCCAGTTATGAAACATTCAAACAAGGCTATCTCTCCTGCCTTGACCTTCACATCCTGCATTGGTCTGGTAATTGTCAGAGATGACTCAGCAGGAGAAGCTAGGGAGAAACGAACAGTTACAAGTCATGTACCATCCGAAGATCAAGCCTTAGCTTGAAATAGAATTACTTATAAGATACAGTGTGTGATTGCACTATTCAAACTACAAATCAACAGATACAGTAATAGACATTCTGTCACCTTGCAAGTATTACGGTAGCTCTTCTTATGCATATTGATTTTGATAATTTAGTTTTTATCAAATCAAAATACAAAAGAAATGGAAAAAGACTCCAGAAGGTACTAAGAATAAGATTTTTTTTAACTTTGTGATTAAACGCTTCTAAATACTAAGAAATTCTGAGATGTACATTGTAAAAAAAAAAACATTTCACACAAATTATTATGCGGATAGTATTAATGTTTTGGTCTTAAAATTCATCCCATTATTTAGTAAATAAATAAAAACCTCCTTTATGTGGTCATTATTACATATCATTAAATTGCTATCAACATCATCACAATAAAATATGTCGTTGTACTTAATGTCAGTAATTTAATTCCACCCACTCTGACTTTCACAGTTCATTACTGCACTTGGGCATTTATTTCCTATCATTAATGTTGTCATGACAGTGTAATGGTTGGCAACAGACGAGAAAAACTGCAGAGGATCTTGGCCAATGAACAAAAGCAGATGGCTCTGAGTGAGATTTCTAACTGACCACAGCTGGGGATGTAATAGATTTACCTTCTAGTCCTTGATCCAATCAAATTTTTTCAACTTATGGAAGGCAGTGCCTCCAGCACGGAACAGACACTGCGGATTCATGGAAAATTCCACGAACAATCTTGTGTTGAAAGGTGTCACAGCAGTGTACAAATGTCATTATGTCCTGTTTTGGATGTTAATCTTACTGCCTTTTGTCTTCAGATAAATAAATAAAATCCTTTGCAGTGTTATAAAGTTAGTGTCTGGTCTTTTATGCAGAGAAATAAAGCTGCTTCTGTGCCATTGTAAGTAAATGCCCACATGAAATGCATTTTCAATAACAAACTGAAAAACGCTGATTCATTTCTTTGTGGAACATGAGAGGTGTTTTTCTGTCACTCTGAGCTTGAAACATTCAGTGCAATGTGAGGACAAACACTTCACTTCGCAAGATTGATTTCATGAGTTGTTGTGTTCTAAAATGTCTTAGATATGTTACTTGCTATAGTGGTTATTACTTGTGCAAAGTATGTTTATTTGTGGTTGTAAGTAGGTGTATAGATTAGATATCAAACAACATCTGAAGAAAAGCATCCTTTTCTCCAGTAAAGAACAACCTACAGTACCTATACTATATGTATCAGCAAAATTAGACAATTGACACAGTGAAATAGAACTAATAAGACTCTGAACCCAGAAAAAAAAAAGATCTGTACCATGTTTTCTGTTATATGTTTTAGCACACTATTACGAGAGTGTCTCCACTGTAACTTGTTATGGTATTACGTGTGAAGACCATGAGGATGTAGATCCAAAGAGATCATAAGATAATTTTAAAGACCCAAATGATGAGCATTTAAATAATACTGTAGCTCAGGTCTGAGATATCTTACCTCTGGGGCCAGGGTTTCCCTCGATGACGCTCTGAAGCATCACGTCTGATCCAGCAGCTTCTACAGCATCCTTAAGAGGAAGTTCAGACATGGGGGCCTCTGCGGGGTCCTCCTCCACAGACATGCAGGAGTCATCTGACCGGTCTTCTGGGAGGATCGGGCAACGGTTGTTACACAAAGACCAAGTGATGATTAGGTAACATAATATCATGAACTTATTACAACCTCACAATGTCTAGTCATCTGTCTCTATTCCACATTTAGTACAAGTTAAGATCATAGACAGCATATGTGGCATGTTGATTACCACAAAAATGGATTTGCACCAGTCCCTCCTTTTCTTTAAAAAAAGCAAAAATCTAGGTTAAAGGGTTAGTTCACCCAAAAATGAAATTTCTGTCATTAATTACTCACCCTCATGTCGTTCCACACCCGTAAGACCTTCATTCATCTTCAGAACACAAATTAAAATATTTTTGATGAAATCCGAGAGGAATATGACTCCTCCATAGACAGCAATATAATAAACACTTTCAAGGTCCAGAAAGGTACTAAAGACATCGTTAAAACAGTCATGTGACTGCAGTGGTTCAACCTTAATGTTAAGAAGAGACAATCATTTTTTTTTAGTTTTTTTTTTTGTGCAAAAACAAAAATAACTTTATTAAACAATCTCTTCTCTTCCCTGTCATTATCTTTATGCAGTGAAGCTTCTGTGTTTACGTCCGAATGCTGACTCAGTATTGGCCAAAGCTGATCATGTGACCATCTGTGAGCATGTGTGTGATGCTGATGCAGGAGCCGACCAATAATGAGTCGGCGTTCTGACGTAGAACCTGGAAGCGCTGGACATAAAAAACATATGAGAATGACACAGAAGAGAAGAGATTGTTGAATAAAGTTGTTATTTTTGTTTTGTTTTTGTGCACAAAATGTATTCTCGTCTCTTCATAACATTAAGGTTGAACCACTGCAGTCACATGACTGTTTTAATGAGTGGAACGACATTAATTAATGAGAGAATTTTTATTTTTGGGTGAACTAACCCTTTAAAGTCATCCATTTACAATGGAATGAATGGGACCAATTCGCAATCATTAAAATACTCAATGTTTCAACAATATAGCCACAAGACATTTTATGGTGGAAAATATGCTTACTAACCTTTTTTGTGTAAAACTATATAGAATTGTACAACTTTCTTGCCATGACAACATAAGAGCTAAAACCTTAAAACGGCTCTGTTGATTTATACAGCATAACAGCTCACATAAACTTTTAACAGTAGAATAAATCTAATGCTTTTAAAAAATTATAAGCTGCACATGTCTGCATTTAAATCCTCTAAAAATGGTCCCCATTCACTTCCATTGTTGTACATTTTGTATTTTTTAAAGAAAATCAGGGACAAATCAAAATTATTTTGTGTGGTAATCAACATTGTGCCACAAATTATGTTGATTGAGCTCAACCTGTATTGAACCCAGAATATTCCTAAACATTTTTCAGTTGTATTTATGAACGTTCATCCAATTAACTGCAGTGATTGACATTCAACAGCATTTACACAAGTATGAGTTGCACGTTATATTTTAACCTACTGAATCTTAACTTAACTTTTTTAAGAAATACTTTCTGACTGGAAGAAGTTTTACCTCTGTTTCTTCTGGCTGTTTTCCCTTCATTTCTGTTTGCTTCCTTTTGACCACTCTCTGCTTTATCTGCATCTTCATCCACAGGCTTATTTTCAACCATAATAGTAGGTATGGTCACTTTAGGTGCAAGTGATGAGTCTTTTTCCTCCTCTCTCTCCTTAAATGACTTTGGAAGAGTAGAAACTGAACCAAACAACCTCGGAGGTTTTAGGGGTGCTTGTACGAATCCCACTTGCATTGGCAGGGCAGGTGGTATTTCTACAGGTGCTTTGCAGGGCACATTTGTCCTCGGTACTCTTGGTGAACTCTGTCCTGGTATTTTACTGAAAGCGACATTTTCATTGATGACTTTTCTGTCCAACAATCGCTGGTTTTCTGTCAAATCAGTGTGTGCTTTCCCTTCATGTTGTTTTGAGTCCTCTGGCGGTTTCTTTTTCAGTAGTTCTGGTGATTCTTCCTTTGGCAAGGCTGGAGCTGGCAAATCATTTGAATTAATATATTTTTTCACTCTTGAGTCTTCCACCTTCTGAATTACCTGGGCTGGAACTGACTCAACATTTCCAGTAGACTGTTTTTCAGTCTGGGTGAGCTGATCCATTGAAAAGGCTTTCTTGATGTTGGAATTTCCAACAAGTTTCTTTATTCGGTGAAGCTCTTCTGAGAGTTTACTCTGAAAACTTTTCTCTACATAGGTTGCCTGTTCCTCCAGAGAGGATGCTTTCTGCTTGAAGAAGGACCTCTTGCGTGCCACATCACTCTTGGAGTTGTCGTGGGGCTTCCCTGCTTTACTCCTTCCATCCTCAGAATTGCAGGACGATGCTCGATTGAAACCCCAAGACAGTCTTGATGAAGACACCTTTGGAATGTCACTGCTGTGTCTTTGTTCCTCAAAAACTCTCACTTTGTCTAAGATTTTGGAACTTGGCTGGGACACTTTGGGAGTTTGGATAGAGGATGAGTCTTGGGAAGCACTGCTTTGAGATGAAGCTGAGATTTTTGAAATCTTAACAGGGAGTTCAGCTCCATTCATGGCTGTTTTAGTGCCATTGTGGGCTTTTTGGAATGGCTGGGTTTGGACAAATGGAGAAGCTTCCCTTGTTATAAAGTCCAATTGGCCCCTGAAATGAGGGTGATTGTGGGAAATGTTGTGTTATGACAAAGTAAAAATAATAAAATGGCAAAGGGAAAGCAATCAAAATGGTCAAACACAGCATGCACTGAAAAACACATTCAATCTAAAAGACTTCAATTCGAATACAAAACATGTTTGTTCAAAAAAAGCCACAGCAAACATTATCACAGCATATCAAAACATGATGCAAGTGGAGTCGAAGGAAAGTGGAAATCAAGAAAACACATAAAACGGCCACAATAAATGAAGAATAAGGTAATGGAAATTGTTTTGACCTGTTGTAAACTATATTTAAAAAATGTTTGTGCCCCCCTAATTTAAGTTATTTTGTGCCTTTTTATTTCCAGCACTCATTCCTGAACACTGTAAATGGAAAAGGTCCTTCTTCGATAGAGGCTCAAAACACTGCCGTAGTAGTCGCTGGCTAAGGACATACTCTCCTCTGACCCCACTGCCAAATAGTACACACTTATTTGTGAGGCCCGCACAAGAGCTTCAATCCCCAGGTGTCTGACCGGAGGGCTCTCAACACACCCAGCATTTGCTTGCCTTCCAGGTGACAAGGGATCCTCAAGACCAGGCGCTCTGGAGCCCAGGGTTCGCATTTCCCTCTCCACTACTAGACCATCACTTGGGATTTGGGAAAGCATTGCTCTCCCCCTGCCTGAAAATACACAATGATCTGTTATATTATAATAAAGTTAAATCTATTTTAATCAATTGGTTAATTAGATGAATTGATTCATTCTAGGGCGGTCAAGCGATTCAAATTTTGTATCTAATTAATTACATGATGTGGTGATTAATTAATCTAATGCATTGCAATTTCATCGCACATCAGAAATGACCCCCGAATGATTTTTGTGCATACATTAAAAAAGTAGCTTCAGCAAGAAATATTTGATTTGATTCAACATAGAATTTATTACACATATTCTTTTGGACCTTGAGGGTGAGTGAACGATTTTTGGGTGAATTATACATTTAATGTTTTTTTTTATGTGTTATTATTATGGAAAAATGTGTATGCATTATTTTGAAATTATACTCTAAATAAGAAACTAAAACTGCTAGTAGGTGGCGGTAAATGTCTTAATGATGATAGTTATTGAATATATTATACACTATTATAATACATATATAATATATTATACACTATTATGCAATTGACCCTTCACAAAGACCCGCCCCCCTTAGTTACTGTTGCTTTGTCTGACAAGCAGTGAAAAATACATCGCGGAGCAAAGAGGACACTGACAACACGTCGACAGACAAGGCAGAGCAGGTTACTTATGATATTAAACAAAGTCCCAGCTTTCAAATTGTGTAATTTTTTAAGAAATTACAACAATAAAAAACATTTTGTGGCTCTTTAATGTGTCGTGACAGATCGCTGTAGCACCTCAACTCAAGCGGTTCGTAAACCGATCATCTTAATTTATAGCATCAAATAAACATGAATGAACATCAGAAGGAATGTTGTTTCAAAGGCGGAAAGATGTCAGTACACACCATTTTTCAAGTTCAAGTCCACCGAGGTTAATTTTCTAACTCCTGACTGCTTTGTCAGACAAAATGGCAGATTCGGTGTTATGATTGGTTAGATCGCCTGTCAATCAAACTCCTGGCAAAGGGTCAATTAATTCTCAAATTAACACATTACAGCTGTGCGCGATCTGCTGTGACCTCACAATCAAGTTGAATTGTGGGATATAGATCTACTTGAAGTGTACATTGGAGTAGACTCACTCCCTAGGTCAAAATCGAGGGGGCGAGGGTCTGTCCACTTCACAAAGTGGAACGCACTTCAAAATGGCGGCAGGGATTCCGCTCAGGCGAAGTGCTTAGGAAGTTTGCGAGTGCGTGTCTAAAAGTGGAGTGCAGCACAGCCGTATTGGATTTGAAGCGGCCTTGCACAGACCGACACAGACCGACAATAGACAGCCCTAATTAATTCAAAAACATTTCTGAATTCTAAGCTTTGTTGGAGGGTTTATCCATCATAACTTTTTCACAAGCTTTTCTTGCAATAAATGATTCTGAAAAGGAATCTCCATTTTTAGAGTACTGTGATTGTTAAAACACCTAGTTAAAGGGTTAGTTCACCCAAAAATGAAAATTCTGTCATTAATTACTCACCGTTCCACACCCGTAAGACCTTCGGTTATCTTCGGAACACAAATAATGATATTTTTGATGAAATCCGAAAGCTTTCTGACTCCTCCATAGACATTTAATTAATTAATGAATTAATTACCACTTTCAAGGCCCAGAAAAGTAGTAAAGACATCGTTAAAACAGTGGACTTGACTGCAGTGGTTCAACCTTAATTTTATTAGGTGGTGAGAATACTTTTTGTTTGCAAAAACAAAACAAAAATATCGACTTTATTCAACATTTAGTGAGCAAGAGAGACACATTTTTTGAATAAAGTTTGTTTTTGCGCACAAAATGTATTCCCATCGCTTCATAACATTAAGGTTGAAACACTGTAGTCACATGGACTATTTTAATAATGTTTTACTACTTTTCTGGGCCTTGAAAGTGGTAATTAAATTCTTCAAATAATTAAATGTCTATGGTGGAGTCAGAAAGCTCTCAGATTTCATCAAAAATATCCTAATTTGTGTTCTGAAGATAGCCGAAGGTCCTACGGGTTTGAGGGTCAGTGATTAATAACAGAATTTTCATTTTTGGATGAACTAACCCTTTAAGCTCTGTGGCCAAATGTAGAAACTGATGCTACAAACTGAAAATTGCTGAAGGGAAAAAGTCACTCAGTGTGATCTTACCCGTCGGTTGGCTGTTGATTGCTTCCCCCTGAGGAGGCATGAACTGTTCCTTCATCTCCATGGAGACCTGAGGCTCTGCGCTTTCATCTTCTGTACTGTTTGAGTCTACAGGAATGGTTGGGGCATGTAGAAATGTGATTTTTACAAACAAAACATAGATGAACATAGATCCTTTCGTAATGAACTAACTGCAAGCAATCTCTGAAATTTTAGAAAAGTTATGCCGTGACTTGAATGCATATGTGGAAATCTTACACAATCTCTAGGTTGAGCTTCAAATGAAAACCTACAGTATATTTTACAGTTCTGTATATAATTTTGCATGGCTGCAAACCCAAACCAATCCAAGATCCCAGTAATGAAAGGTGAGGATTTTAGAAACGGATAACAACAATTACCATTGCTTTGCTTCCTGCACAAGCGAAAAACTTCACTTCCATAACGGCAGCAAGCAGAGGTGGACAAGAGAAGACTGTTACTATAGAAACCAGTGTCTGCAGACATGTACTTGTGTGGGAGTATAAACATAACACACACATGCATGTGCGCACACACACAGACACACACACACACACATATCCACATTTACAGGCTAAATTAAAAATATATTATCATCATTCAGCCTTTATCTGTGTTGCAGTCAATTCTTTAGGGATACCCAACAATTTGTGATCTCAACATGTAAAAATGAAGAAATATTGATGTAGCAGCAATTTTAACAAGATTATTCTGCAAGTTGCGCGCACACTTTAATTATTGTATTTTTTTTACAAATAAACTTGTGATTTTAGACTTTCTACAGTTTTGTCGCAAGCAAAACACACCATGAGTGAATCTCCCAAACGTCCAGCTAGAATGTCCAGCTCTCTGGAAAGACAAAAAATAAACAAAAGGCTGTCTGTTAATTTTGAGAAATGCTAAATAGTAAAGATTTTTTTCCTAGTCTGTTTGTTGCATCTAAGTGGTGTAAATAATTTGGCTTTCATTCAACAATGTAAAGCCTATGCATAAATATGTGATGATGACAACTACATTAAACAGATTTCCTATATGATGACTTGTGATTTTTTTCCTCCATTGTCAATTCTCATGCTGGTTTGCAGCATTTCAAATGCACTCCTACGTTGCAACCAAGGCAACTAGGTAGTGTAGTTGTTCCTATGGGCATAGTCTTTTCAGCGCCTGAGAAATTGTTTATTGTTCATAATAAAGGCAAATAACTGAAAAATGATGTCTGACATGAAATAACAACAGCAACAATGCTCTGTTTGTTTTAAAGTCATTGTACATAAAAAATGAACTATATCAGAACAATATCACTTATTTTACATAACTACAATATTGAGTGTGATTTGCCAAATATAAGAAAAATCTCAAAAAGTCAAGTTGTATCGTTTCTGAAGCGTATTACTCTGGATAGAACGCATCAACTCACCTGGAATCGTTTCTTCGACCAGATTTTCTTCATGGCCTCAGATGAACTTAATCTCCCTTTCAGAATAAACAACGTGTTTCTGCTGAGAATGCCGCTGACTATTTCTGACCTGACTCCTACACTCCTAATAGTCTCAATTATGTCGTTCCCAGAGCCTTTGCCTCAGGTAGAATGTACCCGAATCCACAATCATGCAAAAAGCCCTAGATATAGTACAAACATTCAATCATGATCCTCATGTGACAAACGAGAGTTCAGATTTCAGAGCTCTGATTTAAAAACAAAAATCCTCAAGTGAACAACAACATCCAAGCTCTTTTGGGTCCCACAGAAGCTCTTGAATGACAAACAGAAATCCAAGTGACAGGATATTCCAAGGCACAGCAGGAGGTGGAGGTCAGATCGGTCCTAGTCACAACAGAAGGGATGAAAAATCTGTCTTTTACAGATACCCACTTGCATTCTCCCAATCCCCTAAGGAGATAAAGACATAAACGGGGGAGTGGTAGAGGAGACGGACTGAAGGGAGAAACAAAGAACAAGCAGCAGCCAATAACAGAGGCAGATCTTAGTGCAATCAAAGCAAAAACAACATTTTCTGCCTTAGCATGCGCTCTTTCTCTCTTTTTCTCTCATCTCTTCCTTTGTCTCTGGCGCTGGTGTGAAGAGAGAGACTATTGGTCTCAGCGCAAAGCATCAATTATATATTCTGTCAGGCAGTGATTACGTCACACTACTCCCATGTCGATGGTGCTGCTGCCAGAATGGGAAAGGAGGAAAGCTGAGACAGAGAATTAACTTTCTCTTCTCTTGCTACAAAGACCTCTGCATTCTTTTATTCAGCGTACACAATGAAAATTTTATATCTTTTTTCTTTTATATACATACATAAAATTTTGTGTACAGCATGGAGAATGATATTCAATCTTCAACTGGCACACGCGCATCAGTAAAGCCACATGGACAAGAATAATTTCGTAGATCAATCAATCTTCAAGACACAACAGTTGAATGGCTTTAGTTTGCAACTGCAGTTAATTCTTATTTTTAGGTTAAATTGCAAATTAATTCTGTAGCTTTAAGTTATTTTGCTATATTTTATTAGATTTTCAATGAAACTGTAACAAGCAGACTGAGCCAGATGACTGTATGCCAGATGACATGTAAACAGAGGAGCGGCAGCAGAAAACTGGCATAGATGTAGAAGATGGCACAATGGTAATGCATGTAAATAAATGATAAGGATACGTCTCACAATGAAGATGAAGAGGATCCACAATGGAGTCATAAAGAGAACACTGTGGAAGGGTAGTGCTGCTGGAAAGTCCTGTTTGCAAGACTACAAAACAAGTGAGTAAGTATGAGGTGAGTATTTGAAGTGTTCTTGATGAGCTGTAAAAATGAACAGCCGTGTGTGATATATAGGCTGGGAAAAGAGAGCAGAAAGTGAGAGGAGGCTGAGAGTCTGGCGGAGGCGTGACATGGTTGGTGGAGTGAGTTTTGGGCATATTCAGCCCAAGGCAAGAAGCAGCTCCAATTCTGCTGGTGTTAATGACAGTAAGTTAATAAAAATCAAGAGATTTCATGGATCTTGTTCTCAGACTGGCTGCTGGATTGAAGATGATAGCCTGAAGAAAGACTGACTGTGGTGCCCAGCAGATTGAAGAAAGATTAGACTTGGGATATGAGTCGTGGCCTAATGGATAGAGAGTCGGACTTGTAACCCAAAGGTCATGGGTTCGAGTCTCAGGTCCGGCAGGGATTGTCGGTGAGGGGAGTGAATGTCCAGCGCTCTCTCCACCCTCAATACCACGACTGAGGTGAGACCCTTGAGCAAGGCACCGTACCCCCAACTGCTCCCCGGGCGCCGCAGCAATGGCTGCCCACTGCTCCGGGTGTGTGTTCACGGTGTGTGTGTTCACTGCTGTGTGTGTGCACTTGGATGGGTTAAATGCAGAGCACAAATTCCGAGTATGGGTCACCATACTTGGCCATATGTCACATGTCACTTCTGTCACTTCTGAATTGTGTTTCGTAGTGAGACATTATGCCTTCTGAGATGTCAAAGTTGTAATAGTGTCTCCACGGTCTCAAAGTTTATTGGTTACTCCTTCAGTTGAACCAGAGAGCATGCCTTAGAGCAGTGGTTCCCTACCTTTTTTACTCCAAGGCCACCCTCCTCTCCGAATCAATACTGTCTCCGAACCACAGGGACACGCCAAAGGACTGCATATAGCTACTATATGGATCCATTCAGAATTATTAAACACACCAAAATACAAATGAAAAATAAAAACATTCTGAATGCGTTGAAACTCAAGATCTTAAGGCGGGTTGATGTCATTAGTGAACAGTTCCTCTGTCAGAACAAGCAATCGAGTCTATGTTTGGAGCGTCTGATGCCCATGTTTACATAAACAACAATGATCCTCACAAACTTCTCCAAAACACGCTTCCTCAGCGAGCATCTGTTGTAAAACACTCACACGCAAATATATACTGAATTGTGTCCATGCAGAAATACACCGTTATAGCGATCAGTGAGCCGAGAGAGCACATACACAGTTTGTTTGCGCATTAATAATAACAGACTCCTGTATGTCACTGTAATCGTCTTAAACCTTGATTACAATCATCATCCATCAAAACCTTTAACCTTTTTAGCGACTGTTTTATTTATCCAACTGAGAGATGTAGTTTGATGCGTTCCTGGGTCAACATATTTTGTTGATCCTGGAACAACATTCTAGTCTGAAAATTTTGTCTTAACCCTATTCCTACCCCTAAACCTAACCCTACCCATAAGTTATCCCTAAAATCAGAGGGAAATGATAGATGAATAACACTGACGCAGAAGCACCAATTCATGATTTTAAGCCTAAACTTGACATAATCTGTAAACTTGTCCCTCAAATCTGATTGGTTGATTTGAATGTTGTTCCAGGATCAACAAAAATGTTGACCCAGGAACATGTTGAACACAGCAATATCAGGTTATGCTTCATGAAGCGGTTGGGCCACGGCCCATAGGTTGAAAACCACAGCCTTAGAGAAACAGTCAAAATCCACCAGGATATTGAGGACATCGTCCTGAAGCTAGGGCCACCAGTACTGGGTGCAGATGAGTGAAAGGATTTGGGTTATACCTGGATGGACAGGAGTCCAGGGGTGAATTCTGCAGGGTGACAGGAATGGATATACTGTTGGCAGGGCTTCTGGTCAGCACAGGTTATTTGTTCATCTAGGGTCCACTGGGAAAGATGGTGGTGGAAGGGGGAAGAATGGATTCTAATGCAGAGAACAGAGGTTCAGTAGAATAAAGGCAAGAAAGGGTCTCAGCTTTTGTATTTTTGGATGTGTGAAAAAAAAAAAAGAATCTGGTGAAGAATAAAGCCCACCAAGCCTGGTAAGAGTTCAGCAACTTGGCATTGTGAAGAAATTTCAGTTTGCAACGATTTGAAACGTATGGCATGAACCCTTGAGTAGTTTACTGATTATAATCGTAATAGTTGAAATAGACCAGGACTTGCATCTTTTTAGGTTCTCTCTGTCTAGGATGCCGATTCTGGGCATGAGGGGCTAGTTTGTCTTTATCACAGTTACACTCTATAACTCCTTGAGTGAGGAGCAGGCGAGCAAGGAAATGGGGGGCTCACTGCCAGGTGCTCCTTAACATTCACTCCACCAGCCTTGTTCCACTCCCACGGCTCTCGGCCCCACCCTGTTTCACACCACATTCATTCATTGTCTCCAGTGGCAGCATTTGATTTGTATCCTGTCAAGACCCATGCAGTCCTGAACTGGCCCCAGCCTTGCCCTGTAAAACATAAATCCCTAAATGCCCACACCAAAAGACTTCAAGGCAATTCCTGTGGACAGAGAGAGCTAGTCCAGCTGTGGTATATAAAATAGTACTCAACAATATAATTCACTCTTGAACACAACATTTCCCCTTTTTTAATGAAAAGAATAGTACATCAAATCTAAGTTGCATAGTCCTTTAATCAACTAGGCTTCTGAACAGCACGATTAGGTCTAGTGGGATGAGTGTGTGTGTGTAGTGAGCCGTGTTCTCAGCTGGAGTTGTTGGTGTGCATGGAAATGCTGTGAGATGGGAAGCATTCCATGTCTTTCCATCACTAAGAACATATGTATTGACCCCAAGTCATATGGCAACCATAAGAGGATAGGGGACATGTAAGGGGTTCCATGCCCTCACTTTATCCCCCTCCTGGAAACAAGGAGTGCAAGCACCCCGCTTAGCATAAGTGTACTTTTTCATTTTTTGTCGTAGCAGCTTAACCCATCGGCAAACAGTTATGTAAGTTGGTGAGCCCACGGGAGCAGATGGCAAAATTGTGCGTATTTGCCTGCCATAGAAGAGCTGAAAGGGTGAAGTACCAGATGCAGCATGTTGAGAGGCATGGTAAACCTGCAAGAGGCCACTTACCACAGGTTTCAATGGCTGATGTTGCAGGATGGCCAAGTGACAGGAACGGACAGCATCGTGAACCTGAGCATCCATCCCTGGCCTCTAATAGAGATCACGAACACTCTAAAAACTGCTGGGTTAAATATGGACAAAACCAGGGATTGGGTTGTTTTCACCCAGCCATTTTTTTCAACCAATTTTGGATTTATTTTTTTAGCCAGCAATATAGTAATATAGTAAAAGGCGTGTTTTTGCTCACCCCCAAATAGGGGCAAATTTGTGGGGTAATTTAAGCTGAAACTTGACCAGACCAGAGACTTATATTACATCATGTGAAAGAGGGCATAATAGGTGCCTTTTAACCCAACCTGCTGGGTTTGTCCATATTTTACCCAGCTTGGGTTTTTTTAACCCAGCATTTTTTAGAGTGAAGGTGTTGCTTGGTTCTTACCTCTCCCTGATTTCCTTCATGTGCTATGGAGACCAGCACAGATCGAAGTGCAGCAAATGCAATCAGCCGTGAGCCTCGGAAGACAAAGTTGTCCTTAACAGACAGTCTCAGTCACAGTTTATAGTGTGGCAACAACTCAACATCCAGTCCCTTGGGTGACGGAGGCCATTCATTAGAAACCTATGTATGAAGTTTGGTTAGACAGACAGAGAATTCAGGCGGCAGATAGAAAAGCAAAAAACTCCTCATAAACATCATCAGCAGGAGGAACAGCATTATCTGCAGAAGAAGCAGGTAAAGGCAAACGTGACAGATAATCAGCAGGGGCATTTTGAATCGCCTGTACATGTGATTCATCAGGAAGAAGACCCTCTGCTGAAACAGTATGACTTATGAACAACAGAAGCAACACTTGTCTTCATTGAGCTCCAAGCCAGCAGATTCTAGTCGTTGTTCGACTGCTTAAAGTGCTTTGTCATCCATAGACATGTCACGTCAGTGGATGATAATGTGGTCGAGGTAATTTTCAATCCCTGACAAGCCTGTCAGAATGATGGTCATCATCTTCTGAAATGCCGCAGGTTCATAAGGAACATGATAAAAATGGAAGCATCCATTGTGAGTAATAAAGGCTGTGAGGTCACGACTGTCCTCATGCAGCGGCACTTGGTAGTAGGCATTAGTCAAGTTAATGGTAGAGAAAACAGTAGAAACTTTTAGAGCAGAGAGTAGTTCATCCATGTGTGGCAATGAAAAAGAGTCCACAATCAGTGCTTTATTCTGAGGTCAATGCACATCTTAATTTTACCTGAATTTTTCTGCATAACAACTATTGGTGACACCCATGCAGACGCGTCAATGCGTTCTATCACCAGCTATCACCAGCTATCACCAGCTATCTGATGCAGCGCTACGAACAGAAAGTGGCAGACAGCGAAGTTTTTGGCACACAGGTGTAATGGTTTCATCCAGCTTTATGCAGCACACAAAGGTTTTGGCACATCCAAACTCAAGTGACTCAGCAACAGCGCACTCAAACACTGGCAAAGGAGAAGCAGGCACAGGAACGGCATTAGGAGCCAGGACTTGATTGTTTTCAATCCTCATATGCAGTGCAGACATTAGGTCCCTCCCCACGAGTGGTGTCCACAATGAAGAACGCAGCAGGAACTGAGTGGTCATGAATGGAATTAGCAAACACCATTACAAAAACCACAAACTGACATAAAAAGCAAAGAGTCAAACTGCCCAACTAAAGGAAACACTGATCCCCATAATAGTGACCAAACATTTTCAATAAAATCAACATCTAAACCTCTGTTAATTCATGTGTTTCTCTTTCCTTCAGTGATTCTACTTGTTATCATCAGGTGTCTTCAATGTTGGCAAAAAAATAATAATAATAATAATCTTTGACGTCTGTCTGTTATTCAGATATTTTGTTTAAATTTTACTTAAATTTTACTCGTTTTAAATGGTTGACATTTAAGGAATTAATTTGATTAATTCTAACTCAATTCTTGTTGAATTTAATTAATAATATTGCTTGTAATCTGTCGCCAAAATGTTATGGAGTAGATATAGCGTATTAGTGTTCCAACAGCTCAAAGTGTTCTGGTAGTTCAATGAGTAGTGCTTGGTGCTAGTAATGTAGCTTCAATTCCCAAGGAATGCATACATTTATAAAATACATACAATGAATGTGATTTAAGTCACTTTGGACAAAAGCATCTGCCAAATGCATATGCTAAATGTAAAAAGTGGCAAGTGGCAAAATAGTTAAAGGAAAATAACTGATTTCAACAGTAGGTTGAAATCATGTTTAATTCACAAATTTCACCATCTTGCTAATTGCTTACAGCAAAATGATTCTGTTTCCTGCTCTTGATATTGATGAACTGATTTGCAGTTTTTATTCAACAGTAACAACAAGCTTTGGAGGAGATCAACAATTTGCAACGATTTGACAGCTTCAACATTATAGGCTTACTAGATGAAGAGAAAACAAGACAAGAAAGCTTTTCATACAAATCATCACCATTACTAAAATGTGTCATATTTTGAGTGTACTAAAAAAAATTGGTATGATAGAAATGTTATTGTGTCATAAAAGGCAATTATACTTCATTTTTATTACAACTGTGCACATCACAAATATTTTAAAGGGATGAGCTCTTTAAAATGTCTGAGCCTAACTTCCTGTTTCAATCAAAAAAACCCTGCACTTTAATAATTCATTTTTGATCCATGGATTTATCCACTGACCTACAAAATTTTGGGACTGACAGTAACAGATGCAAGGATGAAGTTACCAAAATAAATGTCACAAGTTCACTTGATTATTTGAACAGACCAAAATAAGTATTGTTCCTTCAAATCACTGTCCAAAATGTTATTGACAATTTTGAAAAATAAGCTTTTGATCATTAGATTATTAATATTATTGTTTACATTTTTGTCTTGACATGGAAATTACGAAAATATGGAATTACCGCAGTTATCCATATACACAGGGTGGAATATTATCACTGGCAGGATCAAACAGACAGGCAGACAAAGACTTTGTGTAGAACTGAATTAATATTCATAAGCCTTCACTATTTTGTGACATCACAATACTTGTTAAAGTGATTTTTTTCCTCTTCAAAAAATAAACCCCTCATCAGACTGATCCAAAGTCATACTTGATTTGCAGTCCAAAAAATAAATAAAAAATGTATTGAATATGCCAAAACAATATGTTTTATGTTATTATTTTTAATAAATGTAGTGTGTTTGAAACAATTTGTCAGTTTGGTCAATCATATAACCTAAACACTGCAAACTGGATACTTATAGCACTCACCTGGGTTGGCTCTGCCACACAAATATGTCTGAATTCAGAATTTAACTTGCACAAACCCAACTCACCTTGATCTTTCTCCTTCCTAGAACAAACAGTTCCCCTCCTCACACTAGTCGAAGCGTTGCTCTGAACAAACGGCTTTTGCCTTATCATGTCCTCCAGTCTGATGATCTCATTCCTGACTTATCTCCAGACCGCAAAGGTAAAGCTTAAATTTTCCCCTTAAGAGTGTGGAAATTTTACCCTTTTGTCCATCAATGTTTCTCTTTCTGGATTACACCTCAGAAGTCACTGATGTTGTTGGGAGAGTCCAGTGGTCTATTTTGAGTGGCATAATAAACCCTTAGTGGACCTCTCTCACACTAATACCATCAGATTACCATGAAGGCATATTCAGTTTTTGGCACAGCTCTGCATAGCTCTTCTTTCTATCTGTGACAAAAAATCTGCATAGTCATATTGTTGTTGATCACATGCGTCAGGTGTGTTTCCTCCACAGCTAAGATAATCTGTGCTCCCCTTTATTAGTTTTCATACAAAGTCAATATTTATATTCATTTGTCAAGCCAAGAATTTCCCCACTGTGTTTTTCATCAAGCAAACTTTCATTCACTAAATGGGAAATAAACTTCTCACTGGATAAATGATGCTTGGTAATTCATAAACTCTTATACCGATTACTTGTTATCATTGTGTCTAAATAAAAACACAGGCAGCAGTCCAACACAGCCACATCTATAATTGAGGATGATGTGTAGCGGAGTAACAGTAAATCTGTAACTGGAGCTCTGGCACATTCCAGGCTGTAAATACCCAGAGATAGACAGACAGAGAGAGACTGTGGAGAGAAGAGAACAGGGCGAGATACAAAGTTCCTAAAAGAGAAGGAGTGAGAGGTGCTGAGTGTTCTGACAGCTGATGACCCTGCAGTCGTAGACACTCGCTGTGCTGTAGTTGGTGTGGCTCTTGTGTATTTTAGATCAGCAATAACTTACAGAACTGGGACTTGAATTGGTTTGGAAGCATTGAAGTTTACACAGTGTACCTCTATTATTTAAAATGAATAAAATAATTTACTGAAATGTCAATGGATAATCATATTTACATTTTATTATTTACATATTTACTATTATTTCCACAGAAATGCCATTGAAGAACCATTTTGCAACCTGTATGTAAGAAGTTCTTATAACAATCTTTTTTTTCTGGCTGATAATCTAAGGACCCTTTCTCCCTATAAAGAACCTTTTGTGGTTTGGAAAAGTTCCATGGAGGTTGAAGATTCTTTATAAAACCAATAAACCTTTATTTTTAAGAGTGCAGCTTGTCATCAGGGCAGTGTGCTTAAAGTGACATCTGTAACTTATTTACCCATAAAAAGGTTTATAGCAGTACTTTAAGGGAACATATTACTCCAAAGCACTAATGTGTACCTTTTAGGGGTAGATAAGATACACTCTAAAAAATGCTGGGTTAAAATCAACCCAAGTTGGGTTGAAAATGGACAAACCCAGCGATTAGGATGTTTTAACCCAGCGGTTGAGTTAAATGTTTGCCCAACCTGCTGGTAGTTTTATTTAACTCAACTATTGTTTAAAAATGACTGTATGGCTGGCTTAAAAAGGAACCCAAAATTAAAAATCGGACACATAATTACTAGACGCAACAAAAATAATCAAAAGGTGAACATTTATTAATAAGCAATTTAATAAATGATTATTGTTTAATTATTTTTTAATAAACTTATTAATAAATGTTCATTTATTAAACATATTAATAAATGTTAATTTCTAATATAATTTTGGTTCATTTTAAGCAAGAAATACAGTAATTTTTAAACAATAGTTTAGTTAAATAAAACTACCCAGCATATTTAACCAAACCACTGGGTTAAAACAACCCAATCGCTGGGTTTGTCCATTTTCAACCCAACTTGGGTTGTTTTTAACCCAGAATTTAACCCAAAGTTGTCCCTTTAAAGGTACTACCCCTGTGACTGTTGTACAATTGCCTTTTTTTATTTGTTTATTTTTTCTGGCAGTGTGGATTCAGAACAACTGAACACTCTAAAAACTGTTAAAAACAACCCAAGTTGGTTTGAAAATGCACAAACCCAGCGATTGGGTTGTTTTAACCCAGCGGTTTGGTTAAATATGCTGGGTAGTTTTATTTAACTAAACTATTGTTTAAAAATTACTCTATTGCTTGCTTAAAATGAACCCAAAATATGTTGGAAATTAACATTTATTAATATGTTTAATAAATGAACATTTATTAATTAGTTTAATGAATAATAATTAAACAAACATTTATTCAATTGCTTATTAATAAATGTTCACCTTTTGATTATTATTGTTGCCTCTAGTAATTATGTGTCCGATTTTTAATTTCCAACCTATTTTGGGTTCATTTTAAGCCAGACATATAGTCATTTTTAAACAATAGTTGAGTTAAATAAAACTACCCAGCACTTTGAGCAAACACTTAACCCAATCGCTGGGTTTGTCCATTTTCAACCCAACTTGGGTTGTTTATAACCCAGCATTTTTAGAGTGTAGGAAATAAAGCCAGTCTATGCCATGCATCAAGAGAGTCAAGATAACCCCTCTCCCATCACATTAAGGGAAATTTATCTTTGTTTTTCATTCAGACCTACAGCCAATCAATCAAGCTGGCTTCAAACAAACTTTATGCATTGGGAAAGCACACATTGTTCCACTAAATTAGATTAGATCCACTAATTCAGAACTCTTCAACTCAATTAACAATCGTTGTTCTTTCTGGGAGGTGCTGCATCTACTCTCAGGGACGTCTCTTACCTTCTCCAAGGTCCAGCACAGCAAGAACAGCGCTGGTTCTAGCTTCACCCAGGTGATTAACAGCCACGCAGGTGTAGAGGCCTCCATCAGTCTGCTTACAATCTCGTATCCACAAGCCATCATAATCCTCATGATCATTTACCAGAGGTTCATCATTATGGTACCAATGCAGTGTCGGTCTCGGGCTTCCTCCCACAGACACCCTCAGCCGGACATCACAACCTCCCGCAACAGCAGCCCACTTCAGCTTTCGGAGGAACACAGGTGGAGCTTCGACGGGGTACTGCTCCGGGACGGGGTACTGTTCGGGACTAGAGTTTGTCTTCAGCAATTCAGCTTTTCTCATTGTGATTATTGTCTTGAGCAGTACAGTTAAAGTGAAGCTTTAAACCCTGTTGCAGTGAGATAAATCCTTTTGTGGCCATTGATTTTAGACATTATATTCCCCAATTTGTCAGAGGCAGTCATGATGAAACTTGTCTGTAATCTGCAAAAATAAATTCAAAGCAATGGAATTTTAAAATTGAGCAATTATTTAAAAAAAATATTTATTTTATAGCAGAACCTTGTATAAACACAAAATGAATATGTGCACATGACATCGAAATATATCTAGAATGATTTACTATTTAATACACTAATTATTTGAAATAAGATTTTTTTCTAAATAAAATGTAAAATTTAGATTTCATGTACACCATGTGCAGTAAAAAAAAAGTGAGAAAAATTAAATTAAACATTGAATTTAACTTGAAATTTCTAAGTAGAAAGACTGAAATAATATTTTCTTGTGAAACATATACTCCAATAAACATTTTTTACAGTAAATCACAAGGAAAATTTAGCCTTACCTCATACCTCTTTATACCAAAATATAGCTAACAAGAAAGACAATTCCTCTGAATATCTCCATTAACTGCAGCTTATTCTTTAAGCCTTCTCAGGATCATGTTGTATTAGTCAGTCCCAGTGTCTGTTTACACAAGAGCGGGTAATTGAGTGTTCCTTCCCTCTTTTGGCTTGTGACCCTCTCTCCCAGCAATCTACCAGTGCGTCACATGACCCCTTGCTGATGGCAGAGTAGCTCATGTTAGAGCTCAAGTCATTTAAAGATCTAACACGTTCCATTCTCTCTTCTGCCCCTATCTTTTCTTCCATGCCCTTTATACGTCACGGACTCTCTGTAGAGGTGACAGGAGAGTACGACCAGCTTTCATGTGACAGCTGGGCAGAATCTGTTAGGTCTTCCCAAATCCTCTTGTAATGCTTTTGCTGAGATTTGTGACACAAGACAAATAAAGATGTGGATATTCCATACATTTTTTGATTGATTTTGAGGCCAGTATGTGTCCCTTTGTGGAAGACCCCTTTGTTTCTTAAAGAAAACTTATTAACTTATGACATGTGACACAATCCATTTCATGGATTCAGGTAATTAAATATTTATGATTTATTTGAAATGTTGCTTACAAAAAATGTTATTTTGACAGAATATTTTTCATCGGCAATCAGCTGAGAAAGATGACTTAGCAGGCACAATGGTGCACAGCAGTTTCCGCACCTACTAACTGTCGAAGCTAACCAGACAAACCCTGACCCCTTGCTCTTAAAGGCACAGTAAAGACAAGTATACATGTGACACTCCTCCTCCACTCCCCTGAAACATACCAGACACTTTGTAACCAACCACCACCATTGTTTTTTTGTGTGTATGAAGACAAGACATTGAATGAATGTTGACTGATTCATTTGTTAAAGATAGCATGGGCTATCACATGATATGATTACCGAACAGTTTTGAATAATAGTATAAAGAACACAGGCCTTTTATCGTGTTGAAACAGAGATGAGACAAGACAAGCAGATGTGCTTATACTCTAAAAAAAGATCAGTTTAATTTTTTAAGTGTTCTACTGAATTAATAATAACAATAATATTAGTAAATATAGCTGCAAGCAGCAATTAAGGGGTCAAGCACAACAGAAGCAAACAAGGAAGATAGCAGCAGACCAACAATGTCATAATGGACTTTGATAGCAACTGAGATAAAGACACGGCAGGTCAATTTTGAAGTCAATCAGATCAACAGTACTGTAGTTAGAGCCAATTTCATGTTTGGTTCAATTATAGCGCCACCAAGTGGCACAGTCCCACCGCTTTTTGTGTGTGTCCTCAGAGAAATATCTCATTTCGTTTTGCCACATACTATAAAAATTTTAAAATTTGGCCATAAGCATATAGCCAATGACCTATGTTTTCAATTTTCTTACGGTGGTTTCATCTTGATCGGATTAACGGTTTCGAAGATATTTGCAAATGTTGTTTAAATGCTAAAACACAACGTTGCACTAACCATAAGGCGAAATCTAGCATGTCTGGTATCGCTGGACTCAGCAAGAATTCAGGAAACTTCCGTGAAAATAAGTCAATCACATCCTAAGTTATAAGCATGTAAAGAATTTTTTCACCACTAGGTGGCACTGGACCAAAACTTCTCAGTCTTTTTCAGAGCATCGTGCCGATGACCCATACCGAGGTTCGTAATGATACATTCATGCATTTGTTAAATACAGCATTTTGCAAAAAAAAAAAAAATCAAAATGGCTGATATTGGAAAATTGGATATCATTCGACTCAGTGTGATGTCCCCAATCTAATGAGACTTTCAAGGTTTTTGGACAAACTGTTCAGAAGTTATAAGCAAAAATAGCCATTTTTTGTATCTCCAGACCAGTAGGTGGCGCTGCACCGAAACGCAGCAGGTAACCTCAGGTCATGCTTGTGATGACGTGGACAAAGTGTGGTCTGAATACGATAAAGCATTGATGAGATAGAGCCTTAGGTCTATTTTTGCAAGAACTACTTGAAATTCGTTGCATGTTTTTCAAAAATGTTTTTTCAAAACTTGAATTCCACAATTTTTTGTCAGCATGGTCTGAAGATGATCCGGATCAATATTCGTGAAAATCAGAACAACGCCCTACACTGTAAAAAGTAATACGCTCTATCTACTCAATAAAATTGCGGCAACAGATTACAAACAATATTATTAATTAAATTCAACATATAATAATTGAGTTAGAATTAATCAGAATAATTCCTTAAAAGTCAACCATTTAAAATGTGTAAAATTAGCAAACACCATTACAAAAACTACAAACTGACATAAAAAGCAAAGAGTCAAACTGCCCAACTAAAGGAAACACTGATCCCCATAATATTGACCAAATATTTTCAATAAGATCAACATCTAAACCTCTGTTAATTCATGTGTTTCTCTTTTTTTACTTAAATTTACTTACATTTTACTCGTTTTAAATGGTTGAAATGTAAGAAATTCATTTGATTCATTCTAACTCAATTCTATTAATTTAATTAATAATATTGCTTGTAATCTGTTGCCAAAATTTTATGGAGTAGATATAGCGTATTACTTTTTACAATGTAGGAGGAGTTCGAAAAAGTGTGTTTTTCGGAAAAAAATCAAAATGGCGGGAACATTTTTATGACAAAAAATGATTTCATAGTGTGCAATCGAATCAAAAATAATTTTATTTCTAACCCTTAAGGCTCAAAAGTTATTAGCAAATGAACACATGAGTGAAACTTGGAAACTTGGACAGGTGGTGGCGCTAGAGGCATTGATTTAGAGACTCCAAAATCGGTGTGGTTAATGTTGGGACTGACCTCTATCAGTGTGCCAAATTTCATAACTTTCATAACTGGGCTGCCATAGACTTCCGAGCAGAAGAAGAAGAAGAAGAAGAAGAAGAAGAACGCCAGTGGATACAATACACACCTGCAGTGCTTGGCCCCTAATAATCCATACAATTATAGGCTACTATATCACATTTCATACATGTTACAGACTGCAAATCCGGAAAAATAAACTGCAATAATTTAATGCTTGGCCAACTGCAATTATAGTAGCTTTACCCCACCTGCTGGCACAGTGTGGAAAGCTTAGACACATTTCCATGATAATGCATATTCTATTCTATCATATACCAAAATAAATCCATGCATAAGCCACACCATCTTGTAAGTACACTGGTCTAAACCTAAACGAGACACGCGACTAACAAAACGAAGGTGTTTGCCATGAAAAAGACTTTTAAATTGGTGGCTCAGCTTATATTACCTCACAAAAACAGCATTATATATTTGCTTCTGTTACCAGAACTTACAAAAGTACAAAAGTCTTCATTTTTTTCTTTTACATTCTGGTGGTGGATGTGAAGAAGCAACTGCCTGAACTGATCTCCTCTATTTCAGAATCGTTCTGCCACAATACTGGCAAAACACCAGATGCAGGGATATTCGCACGGCCAAGGTTAAGCGTTTGATAATGTAACATCTTGTTTGTTCTTTTCAATCCCACATGGGAAAGAAGGTGTCAGTGTCCAAACTCTCAGAGAAAATCTCACAAAGAACAATGAGAAATAAGATATAATGATTTTTGATAATAGACAAAAATGGAATTCAATATGAGCCAACATAGAGATAACAAAATAATGTTTCAAATCTAAAACCCTTGTGAGTTCATTAAAGACATAGTTCACCCCCCAAACAATCTGAAATGATTTACTCACGCTCATGTTGGTCTAAACATGCATGGCTTTATTTCTTCTGTGAAACATAAAATACGATTTTTAAGGTGTCTCTCCAAGAACAGGATTGGACACCTCTGACTTATAAGGCAGTAACATCACACAGGCTTCTGTATTTAATATGAGAAACATGAGTTAAACATTTCAAGCAGGATGAGTAAAAGTATGATCCACTTTTGTGTAAATCTACTTTCAGACCATAAAAAAAACTAATTTCAAAAATTCTTATGCTACACTGTGTCAATTTTCTCCAAGGACAAGGGAACAGGGAAAGAAACTAATCTCAGAAGCTGTTTTATCATGTCCAGACTGTGATAGCATGAACCCAAACAACGCTTGCCATTTGCTGAAGTGTAAAAAACTGTTAGACTTCTTCTACAACAGATCTGCAAGAGAGAAGACACTAAACCTGAGCTTTTTTACTCCTTTTTTTTGTCATTGTCAGTGTGCGTTTAACCTCTGTTGAGTTGAGGATGTTGACATGGACCAGCGGTTTGTCTTCGTGCGTTTGTGTCCTGATGCTGTGGACTTTGTTTTCATCTCCTCTGGTCCAGGCCTGTCAAGACGATGAATTGCCACGTGACATGGTTCTTGGCTGGCTGAAAAGACGGATCTTAGAAGGTTTGGGGATGGATGAGCCTCCTCTGCCGGTGCTCCAGCTGCCAACGAGGCCGGCGGTGGACAGAGTCGTCCAGCATGCAGCTTCACGAATGAAGAGAGAGACACGAGTGGAAAGAAGACGCCATCAGGAGTCCTCACAGGTGATTCTGTTTCCAGGCTCAGGTAAGCTCGTTTAATTCTTCAATAGCTTTCTTAGGGAAATATTAACAAACAGCTTCAATACTTGTAAATATTTTTTAGAACCGTCAGTCAAATCATCATGTGGTGTGAAGCAACAAGACGTGCAGGAAATAAAAATAAAGAAATGAAATAAAAAAATAATAATAAAAAGAAAGGACCCCTGCAAGATCCTCATGGGTGTGTGTCAAGTGTGACTTCCAAAAACGTAAAGATATTTATGAATTAACTTTATTTTTTATCTTTAGTTACATTTTTAGAGTCATAAAATGTAAACGCTTGCTAAAAATGGTATAAAAGCTTTTCAAAACCATACGAAAACAACATGACTTGAAAGCATTCATTTCTAAGAACTTAAAAGATTTTTTCTTTTCTTTATCTTGGACACATTGATCCACCTAAAGCTGAAATCATTAGCACTCATATTCTGTTTGGGGTCCATGCAGACCTCGTTTGATGTTTCCCTCATTAAAAAAAACATAGTTCCCTTCATCTCAGTGACAGAAGATCTTCTGTTACATTATCTGTCTAAACACACACAAAAACTGGGCTTGATTTAGTTGTTCTGAAGGTTTGTTAAAACAAAAAACAAACAAAAGTCACACTCATGGTCTTCGGGGACCCCACATTGAAAATGGATGGGAAAGGTGAAAATTTTATTTTTTTTATAAAATAAATAAATCTGTCAGAAATTTTTGGATGTGGCCAACTGATCACAAGATAAGTTTTTTTTTTTTATGTATTTTGTGAAAATGTATATTTTTGTGAAAGTTTAGAATTTGATTTTGCAAAAATATTTAATTAAAATGACACTAAAAAACAACAACTTAAAACTCAGATTATATTCACAAAATATTTATTTCAATAAATCAAAAGTAAAAAAAAAACTAAAAATTTTTTTTAACTTTAATAAGAAATTATTTTTTACCAATAACAATAAGTGTGTGTGTGTGTGTTACATCTCACCCCTTCATATCTGTTTTTTTTTTTTCTGTATTTCATTTGATTTTGTTTGCCAAATTGTGTGTGTGTGTGTGTGTGTGTGTGTTCTTGTTTATATTACACCGTGGGGACCAAATGGCCCCACGATGTAATAACCTGAGTTCACCTACATCGTGGGGACCAGCCAGCGGTCCCCACGAGGGAAATGGATTAATAAACATACTAAATGATGTTTTTTTGAAAATGTAAAAATGCAGAATGTTTCCTGTGATGGTTAGGTTTAGGGATAGGGGTAGTGTAGGGGG
>RJVU01051519.1:8792728-8824678 GCA_003731715.1 Anabarilius grahami | reverse complement strand
AAGTAAGTGTCTAAAATGAATGTTATGATTAATATAATCAACACATAGTCATTAAATGTGCTGTTTTATAAGGCACTGGTAATAAAAAAAATAAAAAATAAAAATCCACAACCGGTTCAGGAATCGGTATAACAGACCTGAGATGATCAAACTTTCTTTCAAGTTTTAAACGCGACAGCTTCGTATCAATGAAATGAAATCTGAGTTCTCAAAAGTCACGTTTCCCCGGTAAATGAAGCTCCATTAAACTTTAAACAAGGAAAGAAACAACAGAAACATTCACATACCTTCGTCTAACAAGTGATTAGGCTGTCCTGTCCTCAGCTGCTGGACAAGGCTTGTGTTTGAGCGAAACTCCGACACAGCGTGTCACTCACTCCTCAATTAACTTCCACCCACTTTTTTCAAGTTAAAACCCACCACGTGAACATCCACCCTCCTCTACACCCACACATGATGTCTTTAAACCTGAAACCTGAGCTCAAAACTCCCTCCAGTCTCACCTGTAAATATTATATAGTAAAATGTAGTATTTAAAAATTAATTGGCTCTCTTTAAATTCTTGAGGAAAATGACCTGAATTGGCCACGTGACTGTATTGAAAGAAAGGGAATTTATTAACTTATAGCCTACAAAGTCAACAAAGGTAATAAAGTGTTCCCACTATAAAATGAAGTTATTAAAAATAATTAAATAGATCAAATAGACAAAAAACTATGTAGTACCATTTCTGTCTGATGTCTAATTTTGTTTCTCTTTTTAGTTAAAATCTACTTCTTTTAATTCAAATTCACATTGCAATTCTGTATCTTTACTGAACTTTATATAAAATATTCACCTCAACCTCATTTTTTTTTCAAATTCTGGAATTTTAATGTAATTTAACAGGCATTCTGAATTAGGACACACAGCCACAAAACCAGTCATAAGGGTAATTTTTTTGAAATTGAGATTTATAAATCATCTGAAAGCTGAATAAATAATAATTTGTTAGGATAGGGCAATATTTGGTTGAGATACAACTATTTGAAAATCTGGAATCTGAGCGTGCAAAAAAATCAAAATATTGAGAAAATCGCCTTTAAAGTTGTCAAATGAAGTCCTTAGCAATGCATATCCACTCACAAAAATACATTTTCAATATATTTATATTAGGAAATTTACAAAATATCTTCATGAAACATGATCTTTACTTAATATCCTAATGATTTTTGGCATAAAAGAAAAATCTATCATTTTGACTCATACAATATATTGTTGGCTATAAATATACCTGTGTGACTTATGACTGGTTTTGTGCTCCAGGGTCACATATGTCAGCATCCAAGAAAAACAATCCCGGAAATATAATAGCCAAGAAGTAACTTTTAAAGGCTGTAATATTCAAGATTTTTGTCTCTTTCATTTCAGTTAAAATAATATTTAAGAGAAAGCAGGTGGCATTCATTTGCCTGCAAATATGAATCACAAACACACACTATTGCTTAACATAAAGCTCATGTGAACTATAGGCTTGACATGTCTATGCAAAACTTGCACCATTTCCAGGAATATTGTACATACTGAAAGAGCAGTGCAAAAACCGGAGGTTTGCATGTTCTTATATGAACTAGAGAACAAATTTCTGTTCTGCCATTTCTAACTTTCATCATAATAGACTGAAAAGAGGTGAGTGTAAGCATTACTGTATTAATAATTTATGTGTCATAACATAAAACACTTAACCTATGTCAAAAAATATGTGTCATTGCACAAAATACTTGACCTAGGAACGTGAAGTTAGCAAAAAATAATTACCAACTTATGTGCAATAATAATTCTCATATCCTCTCTCATCGTTGGACATAACAAGATGTGAAAGACTTGAAGAGTTTATTATGTTTACAAAAATAAAAGTTATCATGTTTCCCTATTGGAGACCAGTACAAAGATAAATAAATACACATTAAATACATTTCAAATTGACTGATATGCTAACAACAATGTGCCATTTCACTACTTTTAGACCAGTTATAAAGAAATAAAAGCACAGAACGCCTGAACACAAATGACTTGGCACAAAACTGCACATGGTTATATTAAATATTCCTTTCAGTCTCTTCTCTGCCATTTAAGGTTTCCTTTCTCGTGACCATTACATTTTAAAGTGTAGTCACTCGCTCCCTTTTTACGCTCTCTATAAAAGTGCTGGAACAGAACATTTTGTAACTTTTGGGGAAAAGACAACTATTATTAAACTTTACATTTATGAGCTACATTGATGCTTGTAAAACAAATCAACACTGAACACTTCAAGTGCAAGCTCATCACAGAACATAATGTGAACACATTTACAGTTCAGAAACTATTTAGTTCAGCAACATGTCTTAACAACGAACACTGCGTTAAGACCACCAGCACTCCTGTAAACCTGTTATTATCCTCTGACCTGTATCACCCAAATATGAACCTTTCTGAGGCTTTTCACCCTGAGAAACAAATACTCGTTCAATTCCACATTCATGCCATCTACAGAAATCAATATAAATCAATTGTAAGTGCATGCATAGTTATGTATTATGAGGTGTGTTGGTGTTTTGTTGTACAAAGTCAAAAAGACACTCTTTGTTACTGCACGATTTGCACAAAGACATTATCACAACAAAAGGGAACTTGTGAGGATAATATGGAGGCAAAAAGACAAACAGTCCACATTTACACCAAGACAGTAATACAGATTAAAAGCAGGCAGATTGAGGCAGGAATCTTCATGATGTAAAGGTGCATTTCTTTAACACTAGGCTAGAGGTTACTGCTTGATAGTAGCCAGTTTGACGCCAAACATGGTTTCCCACTGATTTGTGATCCAGTCCACCAGGTCTTGTACCAGCTCTTCATCTTCAGCATGTAAAGACCATGTCTTTTCTTTCTTGGCAATCTGTGAAAAAATTAAACAACCTCCATTTATTCTGTCCATACAGTAGTCATAGTATTTAATGTTCTCTGTGGTTTAGGTGAGAACATGTAAAGATGCACACACACACCTCATCATAAAGCTTTAGGTCCATCTGGCATGGATTGGATGAGAACAGATGAACGGAACTAAGGCAACTGATTGGCTGAGTTTCCCGAACGGTCACCTTCCCACTGCCCATCTCGCCCTCAGGTTGACTCTTGCTCCATTGGTGGTCTTCATCAAGGAGAAACAGCATTTCATTGGTGGCTAGAACACTCACAGAGTCCAAAGAGCCATCTAAGAACACAGAAAGAGCAAAATTGTCAAATACTTTTGTCCCAACAAGAAATCTTTTTTCCCTTTTTGCGACCCCAACAGTTATTTAAAGCTGGAGTATGGAAGATTTGGCCCACTAGTGGTCAGATGTAAAACTGTTTCAAAAAGATCACTGTTTTGGTTATGTGAGTTGGGCTTTTCAGCATGGATGAATATAATGATTTGAGAAGAACTGGTGTATCTGTGGTATCATGGCCACCAAAGAGAAAAGTCAACTTAAAATGAGTAGGAATCTGCTTATGTTGTTTTAACTCATTGAAAATATAGTTTTAAAACAAATAACGTTACAAAAGTTAGGCAACAATGACATTCGACAAAAAGACTGCTAGATATGAGTGCAAGAAAAAAGAAACTCTTGCAAAGTCTTAGTTGTCACTAGGGATTATCGACAACAAAAAATTGTTGACAACTATTTGTTTTTTTTTGGCAAATAGTCTTTTGATCTTTTATTACCTATTGTAACGGCCTGCAATAATGCGGTTTGACCAGTGTGGCACTGTAGCACAAGACTGTAATGCAGCTCTCCCAGATGCACACCAGTAGAAGAAGACACAGCACTTCCCAAAGCCCTGTCCCAAATGGCTTTGACATTCGGGAAGATTTCTGCTGAGGAGCTCGCACCAGTGCGCATCGAGGGCGCATATCGACTGCAAAGGGGGCGCTCACGACAAATGAGACACCCTATGTTCTCGTGGACTTAACGGACACACACACGCGGCAGCCATTGTAAGTCCACTAGACCAAAAGTGCTATGAAGTGTGCCATTTGGGACAGGGCCAAACTTTTCAAAGCTTCGAATCAATTGAACCTATTGCTTAGCAAAATGATTCAGTTTCTAAATGTTCGAAACGCCACTCGCTGATGACCCATGCAGTGTAAATGCAACAAAAACTCAGGCCAAACATGAATAAAATTTTACAAACCCTGAAAGTAAAAATCTATCAAATGCAATTAACTAATCATCTAATGAGATTAAATATCATGTGTCTGAATAATATATGTTCTTGGCCTAAAAAGGCCAATAAGAGACTATTAAGTACACTCTAAAAACTAATTCAGGGGACCTTTAGTCATTACTTAAATATATATATTGTTGTGAAATAAAAAATCAAGTTCTGAAATGCTGTTAGACTTTTTACTTGTAATTGTTATTTTATTGAGCTTGGATGACACAAATTATGCCTATTGATTCGATATACTATCATGACTTGTCATAGTTTAACATTTTCAGTTAATCAAAAATATATTTAATTTTAAGTTCTGTTAATGTAAAATACAATCTGATGACGTGTAAACGTGCTTCATTGTTTTGAATTGTATGAACACTTCTTTTAATTTAGACGAACTTAAGTTAAGTGAAACTGGGCTGGGATTTATATTTCACATCATGCTTTGCCCATGGCACTTGAAAGGGAGAGTAAATGCTAAAATTAAGTGTTATATAATGTTTTTTGCACAAGATTAATGGTAAAGGAGATTTAGCAGTAATTAGTGTTTTGTTATGCTAATTTAGAAGAGTTTCTGTTAATGTGGGTTTTTGGAGAGTTACCATCATGGTGACAAGCGGTGCTTGGTAAGTTCATGTTACTTAGAAATGCGTTTTATTGTGTCCAAAAAGCGTTTTCACCTTACTTAAAACATTATGTTGGATAAACTTAAATAGTTGCATTCCTGTTGACAATTATTAAGTTCATGTTACTTAGAAATGCGTTTTATTGTGTTCAAAAAGCGTTTTCACCTTACTTAAAACATTATGTTGGATCAACTTAAATAGTTGCATTCCTGTTGACAATTATTAAGTTCATGTTACTTAGAAATGCGTTTTATTGTGTTCAAAAAGCGTTTTCACCTTACTTAAAACATTATGTTGGATCAACTTAAATAGTTGCATTCCTGTTGACAATTATTAAGTTCATGTTACTTAGAAATGCGTTTTATTGTGTTCAAAAAGCGTTTTCACCTTACTTAAAACATTATGTTGGATCAACTTAAATAGTTGCATTCCTGTTGACAATTATTAAGTTCATGTTACTTAGAAATGCGTTTTATTGTGTTCAAAAAGCGTTTTCACCTTACTTAAAACATTATGTTGGATCAACTTAAATAGTTGCATTCCTGTTGACAATTATTAAGTTCATGTTACTTAGAAATGCGTTTTATTGTGTTCAAAAAGCGTTTTCACCTTACTTAAAACATTATGTTGGATCAACTTAAATAGTTGCATTCCTGTTGACAATTATTAAGTTCATGTTACTTAGAAATGCGTTTTATTGTGTTCAAAAAGCGTTTTCACCTTACTTAAAACATTATGTTGGATCAACTTAAATAGTTGCATTCCTGTTGACAATTATTAAGTTCATGTTACTTAGAAATGCGTTTTATTGTGTTCAAAAAGCGTTTTCACCTTACTTAAAACATTATGTTGGATCAACTTAAATAGTTGCATTCCTGTTGACAATTATTAAGTTCATGTTACTTAGAAATGCGTTTTATTGTGTTCAAAAAGCGTTTTCACCTTACTTAAAACATTATGTTGGATCAACTTAAATAGTTGCATTCATGTTGACAATTATTAAGTTCATGTTACTTAGAACCACTCATTTGAAAGGTTTCGAAGCTTCATGAAGCAGTGTTTCGAAATCACCAAGAGATTAAAAATGCTGACTTCATTCCAAGGTAGGAAGGGATCAAGGCATGTCCAAATCCAATGTTCTTGCGTAACTTTATCTGATCGATTTTGAAAGCAGAATCGCCTCCTTTGATATCCCACAATCCTGTGCCTTCCATTCTGTGACAGTTAAACTAAAAAATAAAGATGGCATCTTAGAGTTGGGTTTGGTAGTCAGTTTTTGACCAACTCTTTCCACATTTATTGTCATTTCTAGTGAGAAGTTACTATTGTATTATTTAAATATTCACTTAGTTATCACCAAAGAACGTGTATCATTCGTTTATTTTTTTTTTATTTAATATTGAAAGTAGAAAAATGAGAAAACACTTTTTTCATGTTTTTCAGGAAATAAAACCAGAAAAACAAGAATCTTTTTTTTTTACATTCAGAGGAAGAAATTAATAAGCAGCTTGAATATTTGATCTCTGCGTGTGGGCGAGAATGAAACGCCCCTTTCCGCTGATTGGTCAACCAAAGATCAAACCTCAAACCCATCATCAGTTGTTTTCTCAGTTACGCGCAACAGAATAACAGTCATCCACTGCTACAGTTGTATGGATTATTAAAGCGTTTATTGCAACACCATTATAATAAATCAATATATAAATGATTAAATTAGTTGTAAATTAATTTTTATTAAAGCGTTTATTGCAACTACATATAATAAATCAAGATATAAATTATTAAATTAGTTGTAAATTAATTTTTAAATACTAATACAAAAAGAAAAGAATAATACAATAATAATATATATTACAGGCCTACATTTTTTGTCCTAACGTTCACGCAAGAGTTGTCATTCTGTCATATCTGACAACCGGAGCACAACAGAGATGTGAAAATACATACATACTCTTCTGAGGTTTACACTGTAGGCCTTATGTTTTATTAAAACTGTTTCACTAACTTTGTTAGTGAAAACTGTTTGCTTTCCTCTCAATAACAATACAAACAATAATTACAGTGAGAAAATGACAGTTAATAAAGTATCTGATCATAGCGATGTGGATATGTTTGCATAAGCTCTGCAATTCAGCAGTCCACATTTATTTATTTATTTAGCACTTTATACAAGAGATTGATTTAAAGCAAGCAGCTTTACAGTATTAAACATGAAAAAAACAGTGTCAGTCAGAATTATAACTTCAGTTTCTACTTTAAAGCAGCTCTCCAGTGTTTTTATGTGCATACATCTGACCTCGATGGACTAAACAGAAGAAAAAGAAGAACTCCAAATGAACTTCGTTTTGGCCTAATTTTGTTCGAAATGGCACTCGATATTTCGTTTGAAGTATATCAGGGCCTTAACACATGGCACTGTAATAGCTGGACCTTCTTCTCTTTTTCATGGATGTAACGTAACCAAGCAAAGACGAATGACACGGAACTGACATTTCCCGACAGCTCAAATTGTAAATCATTATTATAAGCTCACCATTATGAATCATGGTAAAGCAAGAGTTGTGTCCCAAATTATGCACTTTTACTATGCACTATGTACTCAACCATATCGTGTATGATTGCAAGTTAAAAATTCTAAATTATTGTTTTGATTAAACCTTTTAAGTTGAAACATTGTTTTGTTGAGTTCAGCTGACATCATAATGTTGTTCATTAAATCAACTTCATATCGTCTGTAATTTGAACTCAAATTTCTGCGTTAATTATTTATTTATTTTAAATTTTGGTTGTAGTAACTTATTGAAATTTTCTTAATAACTTTAGAAATTAGGCATAGGACTGGATAAGGAGAATAAATGTTGAAATTAAGTGTTAATTGATTTGTTTTTAGTGAAGGGAAAGACCTGTTAGTGTTTAATGCTGTTATGTTTGACATTTAAAAGAGTTTCTGTAATGTTGAAGTTTTTGTGGTTACATTGTGCTGAAGAGTAGATACATGAAGATAAACACTACATTAGTCAAGTTTCCATACAGTTTTTGCGCTGTTTTGTTATCGACAAAGCAAATCTGCATTAGCTTTCTGAGGCTTATTCTCACATAACATTTCTAAAATTTTATTAGAGCTTTTTGGAGTCAACTACTTTATTTTCCTAATTTATTTGAGATAATACATGACACTTGTAAATGTTTGTGATTTTCATGTGTCATGTAGCCTAGAACCGTTTTCTGATCATTAAATCGAAACTATTTTATGACATTACTTTTATTTATTCAGAAACATATGTATTTTATTTCACCTTTCTTTTTGTCAGCGTTGAAAACACCATCAGTCTTCCTTAATTTAACAGACACCCCACTTACTTTTGTCGAGCTGCAAAGATTTTGAAGACAGCATTTTCCCTCATCCTTGTGATGCACCTTTGAACTATAATCTACGGAGTAACGGTGCTTTAACGGGAGCAACACACGAACGCGCGGGCGCTGCATTTATAGGCTAATTCTGTCATGTGACACCACATTAATTTGCGTTAAAGCCCCTTTTCTCGACAAAAAGTGTTTCCAAACATAATTTTGCAACATTTGAACTATCGATATAGATTTTATCTGCTAAAAAAATAAACAGAAAAAGATTGTGAGAAATTTTAATCGACAAATGATAGCTGTTGATTTGAACTGAAATAGATTTTTTTATTTGGTTCCAGGGGTACAACTTGGAGCGACATAATTTTTCAAAATTTGTGTTTATGCTACAAATTATGAAGTTCCTCTAACTCAATGTAGCTTGTTTTTTTAATGTAAATTGACTCAAAGTTGTCATAACTCAAAAAAACTGATGCAGCTTGTTGCGCTTTTTTTGTTGTTGTTGTTGTTGAGCCAACACATTATTTTCACAGGAGAAAAAGGCAGCATGAGTGATGTTCCAGGATGTTCCTGTCTTTTTAAATTCACTGTAAGATTGTTTCCTGGGTTTCCAGCTGAATGCTTATCACATCACAAGTCTAGCCTGCTGCGAGCCCTTTCCATAGGGGGTTTCTGGAGGCGAGTCGGCTGCCGGCAGGGGTCTGGGGCTCTTGAAATCTGAACCAGCCGCTCACAGTCAGATCACTCTCTCAAGAAGAATGAGATAAATCTGTTTTCTGTGACTCTCCCTTTTTCCATCAATACCTCAGATTTTGGTTCCAAGGATAACAGCAGGACCCTAACAAAAGCAAGTGCTGATATACATATACCTTTGTGTCCTAGTGTTAACCTGGGCAGCACTATTTCCCACAGTGATCTGACGAAAGTGTGTATGAATCATCAAAGACCTGTAACTGCAACGTGTGAATCACAGTTTAAATGGAATTAAATGGTTCATGTGCTACAAACCAGACCATAAATTCCCTGAAGGTGAACATCACACCCGTCTCAAGCTTTATTTAGTCTAATAATCTCTAATTCTGTATTAATGCATCAGATATAAATTTTTCTTGGAGTCTGCAACTACATGTTCTGCTACCCTAACCATTTGTGGCTCCTTCACGTCACAGGCAAGTCATCACATGCTGTAATCACCATATAATTTTCCATATCATTCCTCGTATTTTTCTTGTGGCTCTAGCAACAGAAACATTTTGGGTGAAGCAGGTAAAAGCTTTCCAATCTCCATCTTGGAGAACATAAACACTCACCTTGCTGAAGAAATGCCAAGAGGTACCGGAAAGGAGGATGGCTGTCTTCTTTATCACATGGCTGGGTGTCCTCACAGACTAGATGCCTATAGGACAGACAGATCAGGATTTAAAAATCTGTTGGGATAATATGCATACCTTAGGGCAATTAACCATTTAAACTGTGTGTCTTCTTTATTGCCATTCACACACATTTTATGCATTAATGCTGGGCTTTGGCTAGGATAGGTAGACAAAAAAATTAAACGCCTGAGGCGCGAGATAAAGAGAGAAGGAGTCAAACAGCAAAAATGCCTGCCTGTTTGCACTGCATACCAGAGGTGGTGCTGTGGGTCGAGTCGGGCGGTGGAGATTCCCTTCAGCTTGCTGTCGGACTTTGGGGCCAATTCCCTTGCAATTTCTGCATGAAAACAAAGAGCTCTAGTTAGGAAGAATATCTGCACAATTTCTTCACACACTCTAAACTCGAAATGAAAGACTCAGAGTTTAAAATTGTATACATGTTCACATAATTGCGTCATTCAATTTAATCAAATAATTTAATATAATTAAATAGGTTGCACACACTTTGAAATCAAAAGTGAGGCACAGGTGGGAAAACCCTTAAAGGGTTAGTTCACCCAAAAATGAAATTTCTGTCATTTATTACTCACCCTCATGTCGTTCCACACCCATGAGACCTTCGTTCATCTTCAGAACACAAATTAAGATATTTTTGATGAAATCTAAGAGGAATATGACTCATCCATAGACAGCAATATAATCAACACTTTCAAGGTCCAGAAAGGTACTGAAGACATCATTAACAACAGCAAAGGAGACTGACATAGAAGAGAAGAAAGAAACTTTTTTTTGCACGCAAAAAGTATTCTCATCGCTTCATAACATTAAGGTTGAACCACTGCAGTCACATGGACTATTTTAACGATGTCTTTACTACCTTTCTGGGCCTTGAAAGTGGTGATGATGTTGTTGTCTATAGGGAGGTCAGAAAGCTCTCAGATTTCATCAAAAATATCTTAATTTGTGTTCTGAAGATGAATGAAGGTCTTACGGGTTTGGAGCGACATGAGGGTGAATAATTAATGACAGCATTTTCATTTTTGGGTGAACTAACTCTTTAAAAAAAATGAGAAAAAAAAGTGTTAGTTAACCAACTTCATGGTAAAATAAAGCTGAAAGCAGAAATTATAAGAGCACCAACATTTTAATTGAAAAAAAAAAAAAGACAAAATAATATTTGTTGATAATTTTAGACATTTTTTTTAAAGGTCTTAAAGGATTAGTTCACTTCAGAATGAAAATGTCCTGATAATTTACTCACCCCCATGTCATCCAAGATGTTCATGTCTTTCTTTCTTCAGTCGAAAAGAAATGAAGGTTTTTGAGGAAAACATTCCAGGATTTTTCTCCATATAGTGGACTTCACTGGGGTTCAACGGGTTGAAGGTCCAAATGTCAGTTTCAGTGCAGCTTCAAAGAGCTCTACATGATCCCAGACGAGGAATAAGAGTCTTATCTAGCGAAACCATCGGACATTTTCTAAAAATAAATAAAAATTATATACTTTTAACCACAAATGCTCTTCTTGCACTGCTCTGTGATGCTCCACACATTACGTAATCATGTTGGAAAGGTCATTTTGAATTTTGAGGTTTTCTCCACCAACTTCAAAATTGTCCGATATTATTGTTTTACCTTTTTTTTTTTTGTAAAGGGCATTTGACTTTGCACGTTTGCTTTGTAAACACTGGATTGGTACTTCCGCCTACCTCACATGTGACCTTTCCAATGTGATTACGTAATGCGTGGAGCATCACAGAACAGTGCAAGACGAGCATTTGTGGTTAAAAAATACATAATTTTCATTTATTTTTTTAGAAAATGACAAATCGTTTCCCTTGAAAAGACTCTTATTCCTCATCTGGGATCATGTAGAGCTCTTTGAAGCTGCGCTGAAACTGACATTTGGACTTTCAACCCGTTGAACCCCAGTGAAGTCCACTATATGGAGAACAATCCTGGAATGTTTTCCTCAAAAACCTTAATTTCTTTTCCACTGAAGAAAGAAATACATGAACATCTTGGATGACATGGGGGTGAGTAAATTATCAGGACATTTTAATTCTGAAGTGAACTTATCCTTTAAGAAGAATGAATTACTTGCTTACCAACTGCTTTTACTGTAACTTTTGACTAACATGTGTTGAATATCAATCAAAATTGATATTACAAGGGCATGGTTTCAATGACACATGCAAAGTTTCATTATGAAATTCAATGATATATAAGGCCTGGGAAAAAATATCACACTATTTGTGTGATTATTGTTTACTGTTTAACACATTAAACACATAATTATTTCAGCTCCTGAAATAATTATGCGAATGTCCTTTGGCCAGTGTTACAGTATATGTTCATGCTATCTGTGACTTCCTCACTAGGCCCTGCTTGAAGTACTGATGTTGTATCGGGGATCAATCCTCCCATAAAAATATTAACACCAAATCATTGTAATTGTATCACTTATTTATTGTGTAAGTGTAAGATAAACATTAAAACAGGGTACTGACAGACAGAAAACATCACCAAACACACTACACTGCTAAATGTGACATTTATTATAATAGCTTTATTTGAGTATTGTTTTAAATTCACTTAAATTAAAACTTATTTTGTGATTCTGATTAGGCTGGGCATCAATATCGGTATGGATGAAACTGACCTTCAAAGACGCCATTAAACAAATGTTTAAAATATTGCCATTATGTTGTTTCCACATTAATTTGAAGCTTCAACTGAAAATATTTTTATGATTACAAATTTAAATAATAGGTGTGATTATGTTCTTACGTTAAGCATTTCACTTCCCTGCGTCTCGCATTTTTAACCACAAAACACATTCTGTGTGAATGGGCGCTGTATACTGTACATAAACTAAACTGATGTCCCCAAAGGTTGTCTTTGGACGTGCCTGTTTCTGATGACTCTAATAAGGCCAATTAGGATTTTGCCAAAAAAGCTTGTCTCAGCACAGTCCAACATGAATCACATTATTTGCTTTGATGGGCGGGGATCGGTGTAATGGACCCAATCTTAGACCCAAACTGCATGCTCATTTTAAAATGCAAATTAAGCTGTCAGTGTTTCTGAGTCAAATTGGGTGTGTAGATCCCTGTTTATTAGCCAGTAATGATTTTGACACATTTCAATATGCCCATCAGTTTACTAAGTGAATCAGATGTTGATTGATTGACTGCTCTGATGGACTCATTTCAGGGAAGCATTCATCAGATGTATTTAAACTAGTGATTTATCTTTTTGACCACTAGTCTGATTTAGTCTTTATTTAAAGAACCGGTATATAGTCATTTTTCATAAAAACTAAACTGGTTGATATGCGTTCAGCCCACGAGGGCTTTCTATCTTCAACAGAAAGATGTTTTTTTGCTGTTATTTTATGGTATACAGTGGTGTTTATTGCATCATGTTCAATACAGAGTGCAAACTCAACAAGGTAAATATTATTTATTTAGCTGTAGCGCTGATTCCATTTTGGAGAAAAATGGGGAAACTAATCCACTGAATGAGGACAAAGATGAGGAAATGTTGGGCTCTCAGAGAAACTGTTATTGTAACTCTGAAAATCTGGATAAAATGGCTTCAGTTATATTGGTCAAGATGTAGACCTGAGGAAAAGAGCTACTGTAGAGCTCCATTCGCCAGTGAATTGGTGTGAATATGGTACGTGCTTTAGAGATCATCACTCCTGGGTGGGGTTAGCATCAGCCAATGACGCAGCGCCAAAGTGACCAAATGAAAGGGCACATTGTGATATGAAACGGTTTCAAATTCAGCAATTGACGCACCTTTGAGACCTGTACACCGGACAGCAATCTTCAGAAATGTAGCGTATGTTTGGCTTTAGATTGTAAAAGAAAGTCCACAGTAAATGAGTCATAAATCAAAGACAAAGCAGCCTCTGTTAATCTGCTTTTTCAAGTTCTCAAAGACACAGAAAACAGCATTCTCACACATCTTGTAATTCGTTTTTTTTTACTGTTATCAAATATGAGCATTATCATGCAGGCCTCAGAAAACCTAGACAGTAGGTGCGTCCCAATTCGCGCACGTATGCACTATTCTATGACGTTTTTAAGTATAAATAGTGCAAGTAGTGTGTTCACACTGAAAATCCCAAAAAGAAAACATGCACTTTAGATACCCGGATGATGCACTAAATTAATGGAAAAAACGAAGAGTGGAATATTGGACACTTTATGCACTCAACTGTCGGAGCTTTAATTACGTAGCAGAGGGGGAGGGGCTGTCAGACTCCATTGTTTAATGACAAAATAACCTTATAAAATTCACGCACTACATGGATGAGTACATAGTGCATAAGTACATGGTGTATAAGTGCATAGTGCATCGTTTGGGACACAACTAGTGTTACAGCTTAAAAAACAGAATATACTTCAAGCTAAGAACAACGTCATTTCAACAAAATTAGACCAAAACAAAGTTCGTTTGGTGTTCGTTTCGGGAGTTCGAAACAGCTTTCCGGAAAAGTTTGTTCTGGCTGGTAAACAACTTCGAACTCCCATTGGTCCATGGCGATTATGTAATAGGTAGGTGTGCACTGAGGCTCCGCCTTCGACGTGAAAATCTTCTCTGGTTTATTTCTTCTGTTCAGTCCCTCAAGGTCAGACATCCGCGAGTAAAAACATGAACACACTGCAGGGCCGCTTTATAGAAAAAACTCTTTAGCTGTAATTCTACACTGTTTTGCATGTTTAATACTGTAAAGCTGCTTGCTTTTTAACAAAGTGCTATATAAATAACGTGATATGACTTTACTGGAGTGCCGAATTGTAGTGCTCGTGCAAACATAGCACTATTGCTATGATCAGATACTTTCTTAACTACTGTTTTCTCAACGCTGTCATTTTTGTTGTGTTTACTTTGTTATTGAGAGGAAAGTGCACAGCACATTTTTACATATTCATCTAAACGTGGCTGTCGCCGGGATGTTCACTAACAGTATATCGCCAAGGGCTGGGACAATAAATCATTGCAATAAATCGAGAAATGATTCTGGATGGATTCGAGATTTTCCGAACGCGTCGCAATTCTCTCTTGAATCGATTCTGAGCTTAGTTTTCAACAGCAGATGGCACTGTGTGCTTTAGAAACAGCCGAAAGCTTCCAATGCCTTAAACACACCACTTGAACCTTCTATAAAATAATCATTCATAAAGTTCGAAGAGGTTGAAGTGAATTATATGGGTGTTTGCAGTGGGCTTTTTACATTAATCTCGCATCATAAAAGCATTCTGAGGTGCAAGTACATTCTCAGACTCAGCCGAACGCACGAGTGCTCTTCAGCTCTCTTCTTCATGAGCATTTGAGTGTGAGGTTAAAACTAGCCTAAAGCGCCATCTGCTGTTAAAAGCTAAGCTTAGAATCGATTCCAGAGAGAATCGTGATGCATTCCGAAAATCTCAGAATCGATCCATGAATCGAGATTAATAGATTTATTGTCCCAGCCCTATCGCTGGCCACGTATTTCAGACTTCTTTTAACCCCTAAGCAAAGAATGAAAACTTCGCTGTGAGTATATCAGGGCTTTAATCCCGAAGTACAGTGTCAGTGCACTGTGAAATTTGAATAGGATTTCAAACCACATATGAATGTAGCTCAAAACGGATTTGTAAAAATCGCATTTCATGAGATTTTTTGCCGTTCACACCTGATAAATCTGATCGGATTTCAAATGGATATGCACAAAAATCGGATTTGGACTGACAGTCTGAACGCAGCCTAAGATCTTTTGTGGCAAGTGTGGCTTCAAGCTACACAGACATTGACAAAATGTCACTCAAAGAGCATTGACGGACAACAACAAAAATATAACTTACTGTAACTCATCCTAGCATTAAACACATCCTCCTTCAAATAATAAACATATCAGCCATCACCCAACAAGTTACTCTTGATGCTTTTGAAGAACAACAACAAAACAACTGAAATTCTTGAGTGAAATTGCAGGGGTTAAGTGTCAAAAAAACCTGGAAGGACTTAACAGAGAACAGAGGAACTTTCTACACTCTAAAGCCGAACAGTGGAATTGATGAAATAAAATGAGTTTGTTTCACTCAAATAATGATGAAAGTTCATTTTACTTAATAGAACTCAAAATTTCATTGTAGTAAGTTGAACTTAACATAAATGAGTTGCAGCAGATTTCTAATTCCCAGCATGCTTTTCGTCAGACTGTATAAGGAAAATAAAGGTTGAAATTAAGTGTTATTTTGTGTGTTTTTGCCCAAGATTAACAAATGGTTTGCTGTGAGAAAAAAAAAGTCTCAGTTTCATTGCTCAGGTCAGGTAATGTGCCATTTTTTTGGTAATCAGGTCAATGTTTTGCCTCCGCTGTATAGTGATCTGTGTAACACCCTTTTTTCAAACATTCCTCTGTTTTCCAACAGTATGTGGTGAAAATGAACACCCTCTGAAAGAACACTGGGATGGACAGGTAAATACTCCTAGTGTTTTGTCTGGTTGCATCTAGTCAGAGTGTCAGATATCTGTCAGCTTCTAAGATCACAGTGGCCACGCCAGAAGGTTACCGTTTCCACAAGTATCCTTTTTCTGAGCTTGATGTACTGGTGAATTGTCAGTGAAAGTTCATACCCTGTCTGTTGCTCCATAAAGAGTGAATCTTCGAAAGCTGTTTTTAAACTTTGATTTAAAAAGATTTAACGGAAGCATTTTGTAAAATTTGTTTAGCACACTAATGCCAAGAACCATAAAAGCAAGTTATCTTCAAGTGCCCTTATTATGCTATTTATTTTGTTGTTGTTTTGGAGATCTCCTTCAATAGATTTACATGCAACCAAAGTCTGAAAACTTAAATTTCCTCATAACATACATTGCAGTATCACCTCTTTAATCATTGTCTGAAACAGTTTGATTAGGGATTCATTCTTTCTAAACCCCTCCTTTCTGAGAGCCTACCCTGCTCTGATTGGTCAGATGGCCCAGTCTGTTGTGATTGGTTTTCCGCTTACAGCGCATGTTGGAAACTAAACATCCATTATCATATCTGAATTTCAGCTCGAGGCTTCCTCAGCACTTGCATACAAAGTGTACAATGAAGTGCATGTAAAGTGGATTTGCTTTCACAGTGCAGAAAACAGCATGTCAACAACACGAACCAAACTCTTCTAGGCCTCAGCTACAACTGCAGTGTTTGAGGGTGGGTCTAAGGGTATGTTTACACAACAATGATGTACCAAAAACAGAAATGTTTTTCCTTTGCGTTTTTTGCGTACAGACGACAACATTGTCAAAATGATCCCCATTCATGCGGATCCGCGAAAATGAATAAAAACGCTGTATTATGGTGCCAGGCCAGTAGTTGGCGATGTCACTTTGTAAAAACAAAAACGACGCGTCTATAGACTGAACAAGTAATATGCATGCGCATGACATCACTGTTTTCAGAAATTTGCGTTTTTGTAGCTTACATGGAGACAATAACGATACAGTTTTCAAAAATGTGCACTTTGAAACTTGTTTTCAAAAGTTTGTTTTCAGGACCCCAAAACGCTGTTTTTGTGTAATTGAACGGTCAAAACACATAAAAAGCTTTCCGTTTTTTTGTTGAAAACAGTGTTGTGTAAACGGCCCCTAAGTAGACATTTTTGGAAGGAAGCCAATAAGGACCATAGGTTGGCATTATGCAAATTTGTTACAAACCTACTTGTGCAGGAAGTAAGACTGGAATTACTGATGACTCATTTCAGTTGTCTAGATCAGAATCAGTTCTTTCCTTTGGTAAAACAATGACTTTATTTATTGTGCAATTTGATCTTTGAAACTTTGCAGACGTTTTACATTCACAAGCAGCTATATCATACACTACTTTAGAGGAAATATTCAAAAAGTCATAATAGGGGCACTTCAATGTGTTTTCAATAGACTCCTGACCACAAATGTCTTAGGGTCATAGAGGGGAGCATCAAGGATTTTCCGTTTGTAAATTGATAGGACTACACTTGGTAAAATTTTATTTCGATATTCCACTTTAGACATTCTGCTCACTAGTGTTGTCAAAAATGTTGATTTTTCGATACGTATCAATAAGGAAATATTCAAAACTGTTCCAACAATAATTTTCCGCATTATCGATACACCGATACCAGCTGTAGCTATATTTTACACTACCATTCAAAAGTTTGGAAACATTACTATTTTTAATGTTTTTGAAATAAGTCTCTTCTACTCATCTAGCCTGCATTTATTCGAAAATGAGAAAATACAGAAAAAAACAGTAATATTGTGAAATATTATTACAATTTAAAATAATGGTTTTCTATTATAATATACTTTAAAATATAATTTATGTCTGTGATGCAAAGCTAAATTTTCAGCATCATTACTCCAGTCTTCAGTAATATATATATATTTATATATACACACAAATGTTGTGCTGCTTAATATATTTTTCATAATGTGATACTTTTTCAGGATTTTTTGATGAATAAAAAGTTAAAAAAGAGCAGCATTTATTTAAATTAAATCTTTTGTAACAATTTACACTACTGTTCAAAAGTTTGGAGTCAGTATTTTTTTCTTTCTTTCTTTTTTTTTTGAAGAAATTAATACTTTTCTTCAGCAAGGATGTGTTAAATTGATAAAAAGTGATAGTAAAGATTTATATTGTCTATTCTGAATAAATGCTGTTCTTTTTGACTATTTATTTATCAATGAATCCTGAAAAAAGTATCACAGTTTCCAAAAAATATTAAGCAACACAACTGTTTCCAACTTTGATGATAACTGAGTATCAAATCATCATATCAGAATGATTTCTGAAGGATCATGTGACACTGAAGACTGGAGTAATGATGCTGAAAATTCAGCTTTGCATCACAGACATAAATTATATTTCAAAGTATATTCAAATAGAAAAACATTATTTTAAATTGTAATAATATTTCACAATATTACTGTTTTTTTTCTGTATTTTTGATCAAATAAATGCAGGCTAGATGAGTAGAAGAGACTTAAAAATAGTAATGTTTCCAAACTTTTCAGTGGTAGTGTATTTATTTGTACAATTTCTTGTCATTTGTTTATTTGTTCTTATTTTAATACTGAGCGTTTACTTATCTTCTTTTTGTAAATTTAATTCAAAGTTTGAAACTTCCTTATACTATGTTATCCAGGGGTGTCCAATCCTGTTCAAACACACCTGAACCAGCTAATTAGATCTTCAGGAGCACTTGATAATGACAGAAAGAGAGGTGTGTTGGATCAGGTTTGGATCTGACAGTAGATAGATCTCCAGGAACAGGATTGGGCACACCTGATGTAAGCTATTGCAACAAAATCACCCCATTGTTAAAACACAAATACATTGATTGAGCAAACATTTAGGTGGGATGATTGTGACGGTAATTGATGAATGTCTAGATGTGAATAAAAGCCTAAATTAAAAACTGTTCATCATATAAAGCGATCATGTCTCTTCAGAAGACTGGGATTAAACCGCTCGATTAATATGGAATATATTTATGTGTCATGTATTTGACTTCATTAACAAAAATAATTTCATATTTTGGGGATAGTCTGCCCAAAAATAAAAATTCTGTTTATTAACATTTACTCAACCTCGTATTATATTAAAGTTAGAAATTCCAGTATCGTGACAACACTAATACTAGCTATTAGTAACTTTGCAGCTACATGTCAACTAGCAGCCATTAGACTGTCTGTTTAATATCTGCTAACACTTTATTTTGATGGTCCCTAACAGACATTCTACTGACTAGAAGTAACTTTGCATGTACAGTACAGTCCAAAAGTTTGGAACCACTAAGATTTTTAATGTTTTTAAAAGAAGTTTCGTCTGCTCACCAAGGCTACATTTATTTAATTAAAAATACAGTAAAAACAGTAATATTGTGAAATATTATTACAATTTCACAAAGTAATTTATTCCTGTGATGCAAAGCTGAATTTTCAGCATCATTACTCCAGTCTTCAGTGTCACATGATCCTTCAGAAATCATTCTAATATGCTGATCTGCTGCTCAAGAATCATTTATGATTATTTTCAATGTTGAAAACAGTTGTGTACTTTTTTTTTCAGGATTCCTTGATGAATAGAAAGTTCAAAAGAACAGCATTTATCTGAAATACAAAGCTTCTGTAGCATTATACACTACCGTTCAAAAGTTTGGGGTCAGTAAGAATTTTTATTTTTATTTTTTTGAAAAGAAATTAAAGAAATGAATACTTTTATTCAGCAAGTATGCATTAAATCAATCAAAAGTGGCAGTAAAGACATTTATAATGTTACAAAAGATTAGATTTCAGATAAACACTGTTCTTTTGAACTTTCTATTCATCAAATAATCCTGAAAAAAAATATTGTACACAAATATTTTGTACAATTGTACACATTAAATGTTTCTTGAGCAGCAGATCAGCATATTAGAATGATTTCTGAAGGATCATGTGACACTGAAGACTGGAGTAATGATGCTGAAAATTCAGCTTTGATCACAGGAATAAATTACTTTGTGAAATATATTCAAAGAGAAAACAGTTATTTTAAATTTCACAATATTACTGTTTTTACTGTATTTTTAATTAAATAAATGTAGCCTTGGTGAGCAGACGAAACTTCTTTTAAAAACATTAAAAATCTTAGTGGTTCCAAACTTTTGGACTGTACTGTACATGTCAACTTATTCTACTAACCCTAACCTAATAGTCTACTAATGTTCTGAAAGATAGTTGACATATAGTTACAAAATAATGAGAATTAGTTACAAAGATACTAATAGTTAGTAGAATGTCTAAAGTGCACTTTAAATAAAGTGTAACCATACTCTTCAATTCATTTAAAGAATGACAACTTGGGTGCACACATAACTTCCTATAATTTTTTTGGAAACCACCCTCATTCATTCAGCACTTCCTTCTAAATCTTGTCTGAACTATTCTTTTGCATTCATCCAGGAAGCAAATATTTTGTTTGAGCTGCTGTCTAACTGCTTATCAATCAGGCAAACAGCAAACCTGCTAATCCATGGCTTACCCAACATTTTACATTTTCTTAACCAAGTCTATGTTTGTTTTTTTCATTTCCTTCTAAGAATGTGGTAAACCACAGAGCATGTAAAAGGAAGTCTTGCCTGTAAGCTTGCTGAAGAACCATTTGCAGCGGGCACTGTTTCGCACTAGTAGTGTGTACGCTGCTGCCCCCTCATCAAACTCCAGATGGATGCTCTGAGAACCCAGACCCACCTCCAGATAGCTGAGTTCACACAACCGATGGCTTTCTCTCTTCCGCAGCCAGTCTGAGGGTTGCCCTCTGCATCAGAAGTGAGAAACAGTGGAAGAAAGGGAGAGGGGAAATGGAAAGAAAAGTGATGATAAATATATGTTTTTTCATGTATACACATGTTGTTTCACTTGTTTCTATTATTTAAACACATTAAAGGGGACCTATAATGCTCCTTTCACACAATGTAATATAAGTCTCTGGTGTCCCCAGAATGTGTCTGTGAAGTTTCAGCTCAAAATACCCCACAGATCATTTATTATAGCTTGTCAAATTTGCCGTTTTTGTGTGTGTCCCTTTAAATGCAAATGAGCTGCTGCTCCCAGCCCCCTTTTCAGAAGAGGGCGGAGTTTTGGTTGCTCAACAACAACAACAAAGCTGGAAAATCTCACGCAGACAAAATGAGGATTGTCAGTAACGGTGTTCAGCCTTACATTGTTCAAACCGGAGTCGACACTGATGGAGAGACTCAGGAAGAAGTTACAACTTTTAGAATGAAACTAGACGTTTCTGAATGGTTTGTGGATAAATTTATGTAGTTGCTGTGGAGTTGATTCAACTCATCCACTAGCATGTGCCGTCATGTTCATCTTTTGTGTTAAATTGACCCTCGTTTGTGAAGCAGTCCGGCATAAAATGACAGCATGGCAACAACACTCTACTACAACAACTCTTCCTCTTCTCTAAAGCAGCCCAACATGGCCCCGCCCCCTTTGTTGTGTGTTTTCGGGGGCGGGGTTTATGTCAATTTTAGGGTTAGTGATGTCACTAATCTAGGAAGAAGCTCGTTGTAGTCCCTACCCTCCCTTTGTTGTAGTCTTTAAAAAGTGATTTCTGTAAATGAAAATATCTCCCTTCATTGAACTTTGAGCGTCGTAACTGAGCATAAACAACATCTGCAAAAACAGCAACATTACACACTAACTAAAGTTAAGTTGTCAGCCATGCTGACATAGAGAAATACAACATTCTTATGTGAAATTGCTTAAATGCATATAAATAAAACACATTTTGACACTAATGTATGCTGAGAATGCTGATTAGGTGGGCTGGATTTGATATTGCACCATTGCATTAACCCAACTTAAACATAAAACTTACTTTAGTGTAATGAATAAAGTATTATCTTTTCTTTTTTCTAGACTAACCATACGCCTACTTAAAATAGATTTTATTGAACAATGATTTGCTGCTCTTTCAAAACTGAAGAAGTTAACTGAAGTTGCTTACTCAGACTGTGAGGTGACCTCTAAGATGTAGATGTACTGGTCTGACACAACCATGAGGGAATGGAACTCCACCGCATCTCCAAACTTCACAATGGACATCTGAAATCACACAATGAAACTTTAATACAAATAATTCCAGATTCTCAAAATGAAGAAGCAGAATGAAGCACTTAGAAATGCAGCATTTACTTCAAACACTTGAAGTAATCATGACTAAAAACTGTTCAAGCATGCTTGGAATAAATACAAAAGAACGCAATTAAGTAGTTTGGAGTGCATTAGATTAGTATTTTGAGCGTTACCAGCACTTTGGAATTTGAACTTAACAAAGGGAAAGACATTGGCTCTAAACTGTGAGAAAGCAAAAGGCTGGTGTGAACGGAGTGTATCAAATCAATTTAAACTCATTGTCCTGCTGTGGGCTTCCTTATGGGATTGTTTCTTTGGAGAAAACCAGGTGGCTAAGGCAGATACACCCTTGTCCTTGTACAGGGCATCCAGAAGGGGCCAAAGGGGCACGTTTGGCCATATTTAGACTCAGCAGGACACCAGTAAAATAATAAAACTACACTGAGCCATTCAGAAAGTTCACAATAAAGAAATTCCCCCATTTTCCATAGAGATGATGAGAGAAAGATGATGAACTAACATAGGATATGGTGGACTGAAAATTGTAGCAATAAAGTAGCATAAATTTACCTTCATGAATAAAGGATCTAACATGGCTTCTTGGTTGCATTTGTTGGACTTGCGCTATTCCCAAGTCAGTTTTTTCGGTTCATGTTCATGAGGGCATAGTAAACAGGTTATCTTGCCTTTAAAAAGCAGCGAAGCTCCTCTTCCCCCCCAAACACTTCAACATCCAGAAAAAGCTGGAGCCGATGGTCCACTGTTTCTGACAGCAGGTCAAACTGACCTAAAATGAAAAGAATTATGATTAAGACCCTCAATTAAATAAAACAGTTGAGTCTATTGTGCCAGAAAACAAACAAAATCTGATTTGTGATATCAATAATTCTGTAATCTCTAACATCTGTAATTCTAGCTATATTTATGCACTCAATTAACATGGTTTATGGCGAGGCATTAAGCTTTATTGTGTTATTTGATTCCTGTTTTTCCCATCCACAATTTTAAGATAATTATTCCTTTTTAAAATGATAATTAAGACTTTTGTTATACCTTTTAAGACTTTCTATGGCCTTAAACTGAATGCAAGACATCTGCCCCAGTTTCACAGACAAGGCTTAAGCCTAGTACAGACTAAAATGTATGTTTGAGCTGTTTAAACTGAAAGCAACTTGCATAGACATATCGATAGCACTTTATTTTACAGTTCTGTTCCCCATGTACATACTATAGTAATTGCAATAACTGGGTAATAACTAGGCACTAACCCTACCTACCCCTAAACCTAAGCTTAACCCATGTAGTTACCTTATATTCTTTTTTAAGTAAGTACACTGCAAGTACACATACTGTAAAATAAAGTGCAATCGACATATCTTAAAATAGGTTAGTGCCACTGTTTTGTCTCAAGATGCACACCAGTAATGTTTTTTTTTCTAAGGCATGTTTATAAAAAGCACTTACATGTCCAAACTGAACTAAGGCCAAATCCTGGCTTAATTTAAGCCCTGTCTGTGAAAACAGGACTTTTTAAGGACCCACAAAAACCCTGTTCAATTCTACCCATTGCTAAAACAGGCCTAGGCCCAATAATTTTGTGTGATTGAAAATAACTATATGACTCTGTCTTTTTCCAGGGTAGTTTCATCTTCTTTAGTTTCTGCTCTTCATGCCGAGAGTGGAGCACCTACCATTGCTGGATCCTTCGGTGTGCTTTGGTGACTGTTGGTCCTGATGTTTTTGATAGCCGTTGTAGCAGGAGTTGTCAGCCAACTTCTCCTTAAACCCCTCTGAGCTACCCTGCACCTGTCCATCCACAGTGCTGATTAGTTGAGAAGTTTTCTGGTCAACCCCTGCCTCATTCTGACTGGTCAAACAATTGGACAGGAAGCTATGGGCTGTGTGGAAGTGAGCTGTGGCTCCCTCTGTGGAGGCCTCTGAATGCTGAGTCAAATGGAGGGGGCTGCCACGGGACAGCAAAGACGCCTAGAGGAAAGAAGCACGTTAAGTAAGTGAAAAGAGAATAGTACCTCTCATAGAAATATCAAGGCAAAAGACCATCAAAACCCAGACCTCGCTCCGCTGGGGATGGACAGGGTTGTCCCTGTCATCAAAGGTAAAGTATCTGGCGTCATTCTGTTCAAACGGTGTACTGGTGGAAGGAGCTGGTTGGACAGCCATCTGAACCACATGATCACTATTGCACTCTGAGCAGATGACAGTACAACCTGTTGAAAATAATAAAAATTAATGCTCATGAGATACCAAGTCCATATAATACAGTTTAGGTATTAAAATATGGCAGATAAAAAGAAAATGTAAACAGAGAAGATGTACACAGAGTGTTTAACCAGGGGCGTTAAGGGAGGCAGTGTCTCCTCAAAAAAAAAAAAATAAATAATTTGATAAAGAAAATAATTGATATTACTAAAATATAACGATGCAAATATTACAAAATGTGACATAAAGGGCCCTATTTTAATGATCTAAGTGCATGGTCTGAAGTGCATGGTGCAGGTGCACTTAGGGCGTGTCCGAATCCACTTTTGCTAGTTTAACGACAGAAAAAATGGTCGGCGCGTCAGGCACATATTTCAAAAGTGTTGTACCTAGTCTCTTAATGATTTTGGGCATAACATGAAATAAACCAATCAGAGTGTCATCTCTCATCCCCTTTCACAAGATGTAATATAAGTCTCTGGTGTCCCCAGAATGTGTCTAAAGTTTCAGCTCAAAATACCCCACAGATCATTTATTATAGCTTGTCAAATTTGCCCCTATTTGGGTGTGAGCAAAAACACGCTGTTTTTGTGTGTGTCCCTTTAAATGCAAATGAGCTGCTGCTACCGCCCCCTTTCCAGAAGAGGGCGGAGCTTTAACAGCTCACGCTTCGGTTGCTCAACAACAACAAAGCTGGAGAATCTCACGCAGCCAAAATGAGGATTGTCAGTAACGGTGTTCAGCCTTACATTGTTCAAACCGGAGTCGACACTGATGGAGAGACTCAGGAAGAAGTTACAACTTTTAGAATGAAACTGGACGTTTCTGAATGGTTAGTGGATAAATTTATGTAGTTGCTGTGGAGTTGATTCAACTCATCGACTAGCATGTGCCGTCATGTTCATCTTTTGTGCAAATCCAGCATTGAATTGACCCTCGTTTGTGAAGCAGTCCGGCGTAAAATGACGGCATGACAACAACACTCTACTACAACAACTCTTCCTCTTCTCTAAAGCAGCCCAACATGGCCTCACCCACTTTGTTGCGTGTTCTCGGGGGCGGGGTTTATGTAAATTTTAGGGTTTGTGATGTCACCAACCCGGGAAGAAGCTCATTGCAGTCCCTACCAGCTGTTTGTTGGAGCAATTTCTGTAAAAGAAAATCTCCCTTTGCATTGAACTTTGAGCGTCGTAACTTTGCAGATGTTTTTTTTTGCTTAAACAGCAACATTACACACTAACTAAAGTTAAAAAAGTGAAATCATAATCAACCACCCCTTAAATAAATAGAACATTACATAATGTAAAAATACAAATTAGAATTGTATTTTGGTCTATTTTTTTATGTAATGTTTAACCAGGAATATTAAGTTTAACAGAGACATAGATTTACATTTTATAAAAAAAAAATAAAAAAATCGAGGCCTTTGCCTCCTCATTTTAAAACACCACTGCACACCACTGTGTTTAACTTGCTCTTTCCTTCAGATTTATGTTAAGAATGTTAATGCTCTTAAAATAAACACATTCACTGATCTCTGCCCCCATGCAGAACCAACTTTGTGTTTGGTCCAGATGATCTGCAGGACACCAAGCAAACAGACTGAAAGCAGCTGAACAAATGTCCTAGAACCTCCGGTTTGCATGTCAAAGCACGTTTTAAAACTATGCAGTGCTGCAGCGAAGGGTGAAGTGTGTTTCAAACCAGTCATTAAAAGAAAAACGGCCTGCAAGATGTAACAGTGTAAAAAAGTTTCTAACAACTTCTGCCTCAAACTCCTAACTTACTGCTTATTAATAGTTAGTTTTTGTAGCATTTAAGTTTAGGTATTGTGTACGATTAAGGGATTTAGAATACTGTCATGCAGAATAAGGCATTAATATGTGCTTTATGAGTACTAATAAACAACCAATATCCTAGTAATACGCAAGCTAATAGGCAACTAGTTAAAAGTGAGAATTGAACCCTAAAATAAAGTGTAAAACTCTAAGTGGGTTACACTGAAAATGGGTCATATGATAAAATTATTGGCTGCCTGATGGAGTCCCAAGATGAAAAGCTATCACACCCAGTGCTTGGCACCCATTCTGTATTCATGAAATTCTTTGGCGAGACATTTTATCCAGGTTCTGTCATGCTCCAACAAGATGATCACCCACTTATGGTAAGTCTGATTCATGTTTTTTTTTCACTGAAAGCTGAGATGGGGGAGAAAAAANAAAAAAAAAAAAAAAAAAGATCAGGACCAAAAAAATTCCCCCCACGCTAATAACCACCAGTATTAATCAAATGGTGTAGTCTCAACCATCATTGCACAATTGAATAAGGTCTTTAAATTGCAATGAGGTGGAAGAGACCAGAGAGAATGATTGTGATTGTAATACTAATGAGAAGTGTGTTGAGAGGTTTGTACCGCTCCCTGGAATGTTCTGGTGGGAGTGTAGGTCCGCCTATCCTTCCAGGGCCTTGCTCATGAAAGAAAAAAAAAAGCTCTTTTTGATTTTTAGGGCCATATCCTTACGGTCATTCCTCAGCTCATCCAGGTGGCTCAGGCTGCTGTCTGACTCAGTGGCTGGCTGGCAGAACTCAGCCTGACACTTCAGGCACTGTAGCCAAACTGTCTCTGGTCTCTCCTCATCCACCTGCTGCTTGTTTTCCTCCACGACTCTTGAGAGAACCTCTGCTAATACCTGAGGAGTCAGAATTCGGAACTCTTTAAAACCAGTCAAACGACAGGATAATGAAAGGTCCATTAGGTCAGTGTTTCCCAACCTTTTTCTTGACAATTAAAAAACTCCATGGCACACCATTATGCACTAAAACAACATAACTGCACAGACATGCATAAGCCACTAGTGTGCCGCGGCACAGTTAAGTAGGTAACATCATGTTGCTTTAAATTTTAAATTACTTTGTAGTTATTTAAGGTTAAACTGTTATTGCTGTGTAACACATATCTCACAAACATACATCTATCTCAGTAGATGAAAAGAAACTAAAAACACTAAACATTGCTGGGCAATTGTGCATAAGCACGCATCTCTATTGCTCCAAAACATCTGACTGCCACAACTGATGTTGAATGAAATATCATTCCCTCCAGTTTTTCACAATTCCACTATGGTGAAACGCAATTGCAAAAGCTTTTTTTTTTTGCCCGTTCTTGCATAATTATCTATAATTAGCCAAGGCAAAATTGGTACTTTAACCACAAAATAATAGTAAAACACCAACTTAATTTAACCTAAGTTAACCTAATTACAGTAAATCTCAGTAACTGGTTGATTAAGTCTGATTGTCTAATAATGAACGTATCTCCTTACCTGTAATGCTTCCTGTGGCTTGTCATCCAACATTATATAACAACGTTTACGTCTCTCACGACTAATGTACCGGAAGTGGAGCTCTAAGGCTGGTTGAGTCCTTTCCATGTTCTGTAAGATTTAAACAGAGAGTGTGAAACTCCATAATGATATAGACCTTAAAGATCTTCACGAACAGAAAATATGTCATCTGACCTCCACTGTGCATGTGGCCTCAGTGGTCACGACATCTCGCAAACAGTCCAGCTCCACTCGTGTTTTAACACACCCCTGGTGCATGTCTACCTCCAGCAGGTGACCCTGCCGCACTCGTAGGAAGAGTGGTTCAGACGCCCTTTTTCGATTCGTCTCCACATCCTCTGACAGCAGCCCCACCAGCATTGGTCTGCATAGGTCCACTGTTAAACAAAGTGCAGGAGTGAAAAAGAGCTCTGGACATACATATTTACACATACACACATATATAGGGCCTAAAATTAGCACTCGCCAAGCGCCAAATGTGAGTAAAAATGTTGGTGTTGGCGTGTATATGAAACCATGTCAATTCCCAGTTGGCCGGTAACATTTTTATAAATTTTAACAATGCAAAATTATGAGTACATGAACGTGATCGAACGTGAACAAACGTGAACGACGCTCGGAACAGTTGACAGGCCAGCGCTGGACCGTCACAAAAGTTAACGCCTTGCCTAATGAAATTCGTTACTCGCGTGCTGTGTGGGAAGTTTCATATGCAAACATCCGACGCATGCGCCCCGAAAATCCACATCTCAAACAGCTCGCGAATACTGATCTGAGCTCTCTTTCACAGCTTCATGCACTTGAATAGACGTATTCAAACTAAATTATGTCAAAATGCCCCGTCTTGGTATGTAAACATAACATAGTCAGTTATGTCTTAACTGAATGTAAACAGTTGAGAAATAAAACACATGTAACAGTATATTGGATCCGTGATTAGCTCTTAAAGTGACAGCAGCCTAATATTCCTGCCGCTGTCTGTGTTTTTTATGTTAATCAAACAACAAAAGACAAAAAAAAAAAACAATCACTCATTGCTGCTAACTGAATAACTTTTGTAACTTTAATAAGGATTAATCTATGTTTCATAGCTGGATAAAACAAAATATTTATGGCCGATACATTTTCTTAAGTCACCGGCCATTGGCAATTGTGGCAAAAAGTTAGTTTTAGGCCCTGTATATTATATATATATAGGCCTAAACCACAAATGCTCGTCTTGCACTGCTCTGCGATGCGCCACGCATTATGTAATCACGTTGGAAAGGTCACGTGTGGACCTTCAATGATATGCTGTAAATAGAAAAGCTAGACTACTGCTGAACTACTGTTACGCAAGTGAAAATTGATATCGGATGGTACAACCACAGTATAAATATAGGTACATACACACAGTATCTGGTCAGTATAGTTATCACTATCAATGTATCTCTAGAAAAGAACAGACAGACCTCCTCTATCGTCGTCATCCTCTGCTGGTGGTTGTGGGTCAGAGCAGGCCTCAGTTGAAGCCTGAGTGTTTCCCAGACTTGTCTCAAGAGTAGATTCAGTGTTCTGGAGGCTTTGGCCTGTCCACTGCAGGGTGGACTCTGTCTCAGGCAGCACGTCTGTGCTCTCCATCTCTTCTTTGTCCTCTTCCTCTTTCAGTTCAGAGGACAGCAGTGGAGGGGGGAGCAACTCCAGAATGGCTGGAGGTGTGTTCATTTTAAGCAGGGGAGATGGAGGTGTACAGCGACCGTTGACGTTCACTTTAATGGTTACACTTTCCACTCCTGGGAAAGCTGGGTTGACTGGAGTATCATCAAGATGATGCTGGTAGCGTAGCCAGTCCTCCCCTAACTGCTCTCGAAAACTGTCCATTCTCTCAATGTCCTCCTTATGGGGGAGGATGATATCTGAAGAGAACCAAACACTTCACATGAGAAAGACACTCGGATTACATATGTTTGATCACTGAAAAGACGGAGAAGCTCTGTGAAGAGTTAGTGTTGGTCAAGTGATCTGTTGATCACCTTGTAAAGCAGACTGCACTCTGATCTCATGATCTGTGTCACTGGGCTCTGAGATACTGGCTCTCCTCACCTTCACCTTGTTCTGAAAATGGCAAGAAGTTGCGCTTTGCATCATACATCAGAAATGATCTGATTAAAATTGTAATGGCAGCTCCATGAGATATCATGTTCGTTTTGCCAAAAACACTGGGGAGATTTTAGACAAGGACTTACTTTGTGTCTCCTCTTTCGAACTCGGGTCACTCCTGATATGCTTAAAGTCACACTGTCGGTCATGTCCCCACCTCCACTGGACACTTCCTGCCCTCCTTGGTCAGGTGCCATAGAAACTTGAGAAGGGTGGGACATCTGACCAGCCAGTTGTCTGTGTTTAGGTAAGTTCTGTATATAAAAAAATAAAAAAAAAAAAGTTCACAAGAGCCACAGAATATAAACAAGATTGTTGGTTTAAGAAAATACTACAGAATAAATTTTAAAAGACAACTACAATATCATGTAGTATGTATTTGTGTAATTTTGTTATATTTTAGCAATAAATATTAACATAAAAATTAAATCTCAAAATTTTAAATAAAGATTTTAAAAACTGGTAGGGGCTGGTAGGTTAGTATGGAAGCTTGTTTCCGCCACTAAATAAAAACATACAAAAAAGATAATTGCAAATTCATATCACACAATTCTGACTTCATATCTCGCAATTCTGACTTCATATCCCGCAATTCTGACTTTATATCACGCAATTCCGACTTTATATCCCGCAATTCTGACTTTATATCTCGCAATTCTGACTTCATATCCCGCAATTCTGACTTTATATCTCGCAATTCTGACTTTATATCTCGCAATTCTGACTTCATATCCCGCAATTCTGACTTTATATCCCGCAATTCTGACTTTATATCTCGCAATTCTGACTTTATATCTCGCAATTCCGACTTCATATCCCGCAATTCCGACTTCATATCCCGCAATTCCGACTTCATATCCCGCAATTCCGACTTCATATCCCGCAATTCCGACTTCATATCTCGCAATTCCGACTTCATATCCCGCAATTCCGACTTTATTTCACGCAATTCCGACTTCATTTCACGCAATTCCGACTTCATATCTCACAATTCCGACTTTATATCTCGCAATTCTGACTTTATATCTCGCAATTCTGACTTTATATCTCGCAGTTCCGACTTTATATCTCGCAGTTCCGACTTTATATCTCGCAGTTCCGACTTTATAACTCGCAATTCCGACTTTATATCTCGCAGTTCCGACTTTATATCTCGCAATTCCGACTTTATATCTCGCAATTCCGACTTTATATCTCGCAATTCCGACTTTATATCTCGCAATTCTGACTTTATATCATGATAAATTAATTATTGTCTCCCAAAAGAGAACCAATTCTGAACGGCCTAAAACAAGTCATCAGTAATTCCAGCCTCACTTCCTGCATGAACCTACGTAGGTTAATAACAAATTTGTATAATGCCCGTTTGTGGTCTTCATTGGCTGAAAAGCTACTGCTTTGACCCGCCCTCAAACACTGTAGTTGTAACTGAGACTGGAAGAGTTTGGTTCGTGTTGTTCACATCAAGAAGACTCTACACTTTTCTACACTGTGAAAGCAAATCCAACTCGCATGCACTTCCAAAGGATGAGGATTCGCGTTGAATGGACACAGCAACACTGAGGCTATCGTTACTGTTCTTATCACTGAGTATAAAAGTGCTGAGGAAGAGCTGAAATTCAGATACGCTAATGGACATTTCATAGACTAATCACACTCAAAAAAGAGGTGTTTAGAGAGAGTGAATCCTTAATCAAACCATTTCAGACACTGTGAGAAAAAAGGTGACACTGTTTTTATTTTGATTTTTTTGGATCTTGGATGCATGTAAACCTGTTGTAGGAGACTCCAAAACGAAATGAGGAACATTTAAATCAGCATAATATGAAGTTAACAAAAGAAGTTACTTGTAATCAAAATTGCTTGTAATCGTGTGCAAACAGAGATGGGTGCAGTACAGCTAAATGTTATATTTTTGGTAATTAAATTTAGTTTACTACTTTTTCTTTTTTTTTAATCATTTATTATAATTACTTACAATTAATTTAATATAAGCTTTAAAAAAGGGGTCAC
>RJVU01051519.1:8753489-8784843 GCA_003731715.1 Anabarilius grahami | reverse complement strand
TGTACACAAATATTTTGTACAATTGTACACATTAAATGTTTCTTGAGCAGCAGATCAGCATATTAGAATGATTTCTGAAGGATCATGTGACACTGAAGACTGGAGTAATGATGCTGAAAATTCAGCTTTGCATCACAGGAATAAATTACTTTGTCAAATATATTCAAATAGAAAACAGTTATTTTAAATTGTAATAATATTTCACAATATTACTGTTTTTACTGTATTTTTAATTAAATAAATGCAGTCTTGGTGAGCAGACGAAACTTCTTTTAAAAACATAAAAAAATCCAAACTTTTGGTCTGTACTGTATATATATACACACTGCTGTTCAATAGTTTGGTATCTGTACACTTTATAACATTTTTAGAGAAGTCTCTTCTGCTCACCAAGGCTGCATTTATTTGATTAAAAAATACAAAACAATTTTAAAAAAAAATAATTTAAAATTTAAAATAACTGTTTTCTATGTGAATATATAGTAAAGTGTAATTTATTCCTGTGATCNATTTGTGCGGTCAAAGCTGAATTTTCAGCATCATTACTCCAGTCTTCAGTGTCACATGATCCTTCAGAAATCATTCTAATATGATGATCTGCTGCTCAAGAAACATTTACTATAATCTTTTGTAACATTATAAATGTCTTTAATGTCGCTTTTAATCAATTTAATACATCCTTGCTGAATAAAAATATTAATTTCTTCAATTAAATCAACTTCTTAAAAAAAACAAAAAAAAACAAAACAAAAAAAACAACTCTTACTGACCCCAAACTTTTGAATGGTAGCATATAATATTACAAAAGATGATATTTCAGATAAACTATTCATCAAAGAATCCTGAAAAAATGCAGCCTTGGTGAGCAGAAGAGACTTATATATATATATATATATTATATATAATCAGTGGCAAGTGGTGACTTTTTTAACAGAAGAAGAAAATTACTGTGGTTTGGCAAATAAATATATGACGGACAGTTGCATACATATTACCAACATTTTATTATGTAAGCTTTATGGTATACCTCAAACAAAGGTATTTATATTAATAATGTAATTTATAGTGTTAATATTAATTAGCGAATCCATGAATACACACACACACACACACACACAATATATATATATAATATCTACAGTGGGTACGGAAAGTATTCAGACCCCCTTAAATTTTTCACTCTTTGTTATATTGCAGCCATTTGCTAAAATCATTTAAGTTCATTTTTTTTCCTCATTAATGTACACACAGCACCCCATATTGACAGAAAAACACAGAATTGTTGACATTTTTGCAGATTTATTAAAAAAGAAAAACTGAAATATCACATGGTCCTAAGTATTCAGACCCTTTGCTGTGACACTCATATATTTAACTCAGGTGCTGTCCATTTCTTCTGATCATCCTTGAGATGGTTCTACACCTTCATTCGAGTCCAGCTGTTTTTGATTATACTGATTGGACTTGATTAGGAAAGCCACACACCTGTCTATATAAGACCTTACAGCTCACAGTGCATGTCAGAGCAAATGAGAATCATGAGGTCAAAGGAACTGCCTGAAGAGCTCAGAGACAGAATTGTGGCAAGGCACAGATCTGGCCATGGTTACATAAAAAGTTCTGCTGCACTTAAGGTTCCTAAGAGCACAGTGGCCTCCATAATCCTTAAATGGAAGATGTTTGGGACGACCAGAACCCTTCCTAGAGCTGGCCGTCCGGCCAAACTGAGCTATCGGGGGAGAAGAGCCTTGGTGAGAGAGGTAAAGAAGAACCCAAAGATCACTGTGGCTGAGCTCCAGAGATGCAGTCGGGAGATGGGAGAAAGTTGTAGAAAGTCAACCATCACTGCAGCCCTCCACCAGTCGGGGCTTTATGGCAGAGTGGCCCGACGGAAGCCTCTCCTCAGTGCAAGACACATGAAAGCCCACCTGAAGGACTCCAAGATGGTGAGAAATAAAATTTTCTGGTCTGATGAGACCAAGATAGAACTTTTTGGCCTTAATTCTAAGCGGTATGTGTGGAGAAAACCAGGCACTGCTCATCACCTGTCCAATACAGTCCCAACAGTGAAGCATGGTGGTGGCAGCATCATGCTGTGGGGGTGTTTTTCAGCTGCAGGGACAGGACAACTGGTTGCAATCGAGGGAAAGATGAATGCGGCCAAGTACAGGGATATCCTGGACGAAAACCTTCTCCAGAGTGCTTAGGACCTCAGACTGGGCCGAAGGTTTACCTTCCAACAAGACAATGACCCTAAGCACACAGCTAAAATAACGTTCTTGAATGGCCCAGCCAGAGCCCTGACTTAAACCCAATTGAGCATCTCTGGAGAGACCTAAAAATGGCTGTCCACCAACGTTTACCATCCAACCTGACAGAACTGGAGAGGATCTGCAAGGAGGAATGGCAGAGGATCCCCAAATCCAGGTGTGAAAAACTTGTTGCATCTTTCCCAAAAAGACTCATGGCTGTATATGATCAAAAGGGTGCTTCTACTAAATACTGAGCAAAGGGTCTGAATACTTAGAACTAGGGCTGGGCGATAAAACGATAACGATATGTATCGCGATAGACACGTGATCGATATCAATAAAAAATGTGTTCGATAAAACGTTCGATATTTTTTATTCTTCGTCGGAAGAAAACAGAGGTTGCGAAGCAAGTTTGGTTGCATTAACAAAGGCACTCGCTCTCTGGCAACCTAGCAACGTAGGGAGTGACACGCTAACAGCCAGTCATGTAACACATTCCGACTTCCCTCAGCGCCAGGCGCAAGTCAAACGAGCGCGGAAAAGGTGCAGGTGACGACGGAGAGCTTCAGTTGAACCACAGTGAACTGCGGTCAGATGAGATGTTGTCAGGCTATGTTATTAAAACTCAGAAAAGTTAACATGACTGTCCAATCAGCCGTTAATGTGCTCGTGGCGCGCACTCAAGAACTGCATGCGCAAATGCGCCGGCGCGCTGCATTACTTTATAGCTTAAATAAAGCGCAAAAGAAACTACAAGCAATGACTGTCGTTGTTCTGTTGTAAGTTAAGTCATGAAATTACCAAACATGCGATTAAAGCTGCCTCAAAACTGTGCATGCATTTATTTGTTGACATGGTTTTAAATTGTTATCCAATTTGTTGGCCTTAAAACGTCTTAAAAATGCACATATGTACATCAGGGAAATCTAAATTTTCTAGGGGACTATGCCCCCGTACCCCCTAGCAAACTACATTTTCTGTCCTCGGTAATTATGAAACCATGCGTACGGCCCAGCTTATATTCTATCTAATGAACTCTGAGGTAAACGTGTATTTCTACAAATGTGCGCACTTTTGGACTTAAAGTTTGTATGTGTATGCACTGTGATCAAAAATAAATGGGAGCAAACGCGACTGAATGTAAAGGTTTGTGTCTCGTTATTCTATTAATAACTACCGATTGATTTTGCATTTCTATCAGAAATTAAGAATTATTAGTGTCATTGTAGTGGTGCTAAGCTATCTAATACTTCAAATCTCAAGGTTAAATCAGAAGATTTTTTTGTAAAAAAAATTCTGTAACAGCTGCCAAAAATAGTATAGCTCTACTGTGGTTTTTAACAAATTTTCAAAAAAAAAAAAAACTTTTCAAAACATCCCCCCCCTCTGTTTTTTTCACAAATCGCACCCTGTTTATATTTAACACTTTGCACTATTTTATTACACTTTAAGCATTTCTTACGTTTTCTTTCATTTTGCACCTTAAATGTTAAGAGATAATTGTTAAGCGTTCATTGTGACTTTAGACTTATGTTTACATTTTAATTATTTGAGTTTTCCATGGTTGTTGACATTTCTGTCTTAATAGCTGAGGGGATTATGATCAGATGAAGGTTAAATTTAAGATAAAAATGTTTAAATGTAATATTTTTTTCTCCTGGTCCTTATTTTAAATGGGTCATAAAAAATATCAATAATTATCGATATCGACCGATATGAAACACTGATATCGTGATACAGTTTTCAGCCATATCGCCCAGCCCTACACTCTAAAAAATGCTGGGTTAAAAACAACCCAAGTTGGGTTGAAAATGGACAAACCCAGCAATTGGGTTGTTTTAACCCAGCGGCTGGGTTAAATGTTTGCCCAACCTGCTGGGTAGTTTTATTTAACCCAAATATTGTTTAAAAATTACTGTATTTCTTGCTTAAAATGAACCCAAAATATGTTGGAAATTAACATGTATTAATATGTTTAATAAACAAACATTTATTAATACTTTTTTGAATAATATTTAAACAATAAACATTTATTAAATTGCTCATTAATAAATGTTCATCTTTTTGATTATTATTGTTGCCTCTAGTAATTATGAGTCTGATTTTTAATTTCCAACATATTTTGGGTTCATTTTAAGCCAGACATATAGTCATTTGTAAACAATTGTTGGGTTAAATAAAACTACCCAGCAGGTTGGGCAAACATTTAACCCAACTGCTGGGTCAAAACAACCCAATTGCTGGGTTTGTCCATTTTCAACCCAACTTGGGTTGTTTTTAACCCAGCATTTTTTAGAGTGTACTTAGGACCATGTGATATTTCAGTTTTTCTTTTTTAATAAATCTGCAAAAATGTCAACAATTCTGTGTTTTTCTGTCAATATGGGGTGCTGTGTGTACATTAATGAGGAAAAAAAATGAACTTAAATGATTTTAGCAAATGGCTGCAATATAACAAAGAGTGAAAAATTTAAAGGGGTCTGAATACTTTCCGTACCCACTGTATATATTATATTATATATATATATGCACCCTCATCATTTTATTTTATTATTATTATTTTTTTTTCTGGAACTGGTCCTGGTGAAACTGCAAAAACAAACAATAACAAAATTGAAATACTGATTCTATACCATTATTTCGCAGCAATGTGGCAAGTCTGTGTACAACCGCTGACTGACCGGCCTGAGTGGAGGTCATCCTAAAAACAGTGAAACATATTAACAGAAAAATAACACAGGGAATTATTCTAATCTGAATATTCATAGTTTCCACAAAGACAGGATATTAATTTGGGTAATACAAGAATTTGAATCATGTAGCTGAAAAAAGGGAGGGATTACACAACTAAAAACACCTCACACAGTGAACTGATGATACATGTGTCATCTCTGATAACTGCACTGTCAGAAAGCAATGCAAATTATTATTATAACATAAATGATCACAAACAAATCAGGTATCTAGGCATTCTCTATATATTTAAACATGCATAGCAAATCAATCACAATGTAGCTACTAAAACACACTATTGTAACCTTGTAAACCGAAAACAAAACAGGCTCTTCCTGAAACACAACAATAATGTTGAATCAATATCTGTTCTGCTGAAATGCGCAAAAACATACCTTATATTTCAACAAATCCGTGACCCGCAGCCACAAATAACGTTATACCCGTCTTTGAAGCGGCATTATGATAGATGGCATTACTTCACTTCAATTCCCTTTCACGTTTGTTGACATCCTGAGGATAGTCGTCATATGATCTTGTTTCTTAATGGTACGGCGGCCTGGAGCAGCCAAACAAGGAAATATTTAACTAAGCGCGCCCTCCTGCGTTTATTTTCACAAGCATTATAATACAAACAGAAAAAACTTGTAATTTGAATTTGAATTGCCTGGGAATGTTAAATCAATTATGCCTTAAAATGTAAGAAAAAACGAAAAGTCCTGTTTCTGTACACAGTAATCATCAGAATATCCCTTTTATTTTGTCTCTGTAAATGTCCATATTGTTCAATCTTGCTGACACTCATTTTAAGTGGAGTTTAGTCAATAAATGACTTGTACTATTTCAAAATGAAAGTGCATCTTTAGTGCAAGTGGTGCATTTGCTGCTGACGTCACAGTCAAAACTCTTCTTATCAGCAGCACTATCTTGACATGTCTATCTTTACAATGGCTTAAAGTGCAGAACAGCTGCCGACCTGATTGTGTAACGGTCTGTTGTTTTTATGCTAGACATGTAATGTGCAAATATGTTTGTTCTCTTCTTGCCTTATGTCGACATTAACTAAACAACTATTTGATTTTCTTGGAAATCAAACACTAAACCTCGGGAAACAATATTCCAAAGTACGCATTGAGTGCTTACAGTATCCGACAAGCAATTTAACGTACGTTATATTCTCATAATGCAGTCACACATATTCAAAAGAAGCTTCATGACAGTGTTATTCTGTGATTCATTTATGTTACCTTATATTGAGCCTGCAAAAAATGCTCCAGATCCACTTTCTCAAAATGTTTCCACTATACACAATATTTTTAAAACTGATCAAAATAAAATATAGATGTTTTTGCAGTGAATCTGATTAAATCTCTAATATAAAAGTAGCCTGCTGAATCTATGTGCACTAAAAAATGCTGAGTTAAAAACAACAGTTGGGTTAAAACTACAGGTTGAGCATACTTTCAACCCAACCACTGGGTTAAAGCGACCCAATTGCTGGGTTTGTCCATTTTTATTCCAACTTGGGTTGTTTTTAATCCAGCATTTTTAAANCAACTATTGTTTAAAAATGACTATATGTCTGGCTTAAAATGAACCCAAAATAGGTTGGAAATTAAAAATCAGACACATAATTACTAGAGGAAACAATAATAATCAAAATGTGAACAATTTAATAAATGCTTAATTATTATGCTTATTAATAAATATTAATTTCCAACATATTTTGGGTTCGATGTTTAATTATTATGCTTATTAATAAATATCAATTTCCAACATATTTTGGATTCGATGTTTAATTATAATGCTTATTAATAAATATTAATTTCCAACATATTTTGGGTTCGATGTTTAATTATTATGCTTATTAATAAATATTAATCTCCAACATATTTTGGGTTTGATTTTTAATGATTATGCTTATTAATAAATATTAATTTCCAACATATTTTGGGTTCAGTTTAATTATTATGCTTATTAATAAATATTAATTTCCAACATATTTTGGGTTCAATGTTTAATTATTATGCTTATTAATAAATATTAATCTCCAACATATTTTGGGTTCGATGTTTAATTATTATGCTTATTAATAAATATTAATTTCCAACATATTTTGGGTTCAGTTTAAGCAAGCAATACAGCAATTTTTAAACAATAGTTGGGTTAAAACTACAGGTTGAGCAAACATTTAACCCAACCACTGGGTTAAAGCGACCCAATTGCTGGGTTTGTCCATTTTTATTCCAACTTGGGTTGTTTTTAATCCAGCATTTTTAAACAATAGTTGCGTTAACCCAGCAGGTCGGGCAAACATTTAACCCAACTGCTGGGTTAAAACAACCCAATGACTGGGTTTGTGCATTTTCAACCCAACTTGGGTTGTTTTTAACCCGCCATCTTTTAGAGTGCATCTTAGTAAAGTCAAACGGCTCTCTTTTTCCACAGTGGAGTATGCAGAGGTTCCTCGGGGCATTGGTGTAATTACTTCACTTGTTTACTCAGAAATGTCCTTGATGGAGAACTGCACTCAACCAACTGGAGATACTGTGGCTTAAAGCCCTCAAAATCGGCAGAAAGACACTGGTTATGAGCCTGTGAGTCTCCAGCTGGTTCTTTTTTTTTTTTTTTAAATGACACACGAGGTTCTGCATAAACACTCCTGCTTCATCACAACACCCACAAGACCTGGCATATCAAAAGTCCCCTTTCTCCATCAAAATTTCCAAGGCAAAAACGAAGCCTGGCAACCACAAATACATAAAAATGGCATGAAATCAGAGGGCACCACAAAGAAAAATAATCCTCATTTATATCTCTTCGACAGCCACTGTAGCTATAGGTCTCACATGGAGCAGCTATTTCTGTACCCTTAAATAAACAACGATTAGTCTCAGAGGGGAACAGAGTGTGGGCTTTGCTCCGGACGAGTTAATGGTTGTTTGGTTGGTAAGCATGATACCTCGACTCCTGGCCCCTGTAATAAATAGGCAACTGAGAGATTACAACAACATTCAGATTTTAGGCTAGTCCTATGAGTACAGCTCTGACATTTACTTACTGTACAATGCCGATGGATTTTAAAGGGGTGGTTTATTATGATTTCACGTTTTAAAACTTTAGTTAGTGTGTAATGTTGCTGTAAGAGCATCTGCAAAGTTGCTATGCTCAAAGTTCAATACAAAGGGAGATATGTTCTTTTACAGAAATCGCTTTTTAAACGGCTGGTAGGGACTACAACGAGCTTCTTCCCGGGTTAGTGACATCACTAACCCTAAAATTTACATAAACCCCGCCCCCAAAAACACACAACAAAGGGGGCGGGGCCATGTTGGGCTGCTTTAGAGAAGAGGAAGAGTTGTTGTAGTAGAGTGTTGTTGACATGCCGTCATTTTACGCCGGACTGCTTCACAAACGAGGGTCAATTCAACACAAAAGATGAACATGACGGCACATGCTAGTGGATGAGTTGAATCGACTCCACAGCAACTACATAAATTTATCCACTAACATTCAGAAACGTCCAGTTTCATTGTAAAAGTTGTAACTTCTTCCTGAGTCTCTCCATCAGTGTCGACTCCGGTTTGAACAATGTAAGGCTGAACACCGTTACTGACAATCCTCATTTTGGCTGCGTGAGATTCTCCAGCTTTGTTGTTGTTGAGCTGTTAAAGCTCCGCCCTCTTCTGGAAAGGGGGCCGGGAGCAGCAGCTCATTTGCATTTAAAGGAACACACACAAAAACGGCGTGTTTTTGCTCACACCCAAATAGAGGCAAATTTGACAAGCTATAATAAATGATCTGTGGGGTATTTTGAGCTGAAACTACACAGACACAGTCTGGAGATTTATATTACATCTTATATTACAAAAGGGGCATTATATATGTGCAGATACTCTAGTCATGACTACAACGACACGGATTCGTTTGCTTATTAGTTTATTCCCCATAACTGTGTTGCTGAGCCACACTTTACTGACCACCGCCTCTCTCCACTTGAGACTGAAAGATTATAAATTAATCATTATCTTTAAAATGTAATCATTCCATCATGCATAATTTAGGGCTATTCAATACACACGATCAGTATTGCACATATTATGCAACTAGATAATATTTCACACATTTGCAATGTGTGCCTTAGCTGAAAATAAATAACTTTAATAACTTGAGGGTCATTTTCACCAAGAATTTCATTTAATTAAGCCGTTTAATATATCAAGACCCTGCTGGTTTAGCTTAGCTTAGGAATTCTCTGAACGTCTGTTGGAGTTAAGCATGACTTTCTTGCTCCAGCTGCAATGCAAGGTTAAATAAAAGTGCAAAGTCTAAACAATATGCATGAAAACGTTGCGATGAAAAAATATTTTTTTCTAAAATATCTGTTTTAAAATCGAGGCCTAACAGAATAAAGACCCAAAGCTCTGGCACTGTAGCCCTTGTGAGGATTTGTTTGACAAAGCTGCAGCCCGCCTGTCATCTCCTATGATGTCAGCGGCACATGAACACTGATAGGAGCCCGCAGCAGCCCCAGTTAGCCTTCACCTGTCCGCGTGCACTTCTTACCTGCGTAAGTTTAGTCCTCCGACTACATGATGTTGTTCTACGTGAGTTGCAGCTTGCTGCTGGCACTGGCGACTTTTCACGGCGCCGCTGGATCAGAAATGGTGTTCCGTTGTCCAAGCTGCACCGCGGAGCGCCAGGCGGCTTGCCCGATGCTCACGGAGCCGTGCGCGGAGATTGTGCGCGAGCCGGGCTGCGGCTGCTGTCCGGTGTGTGCCCGGCAAGAGGGCGATCTGTGCGGCGTTTACACACCGAGATGCTCCAGTGGTCTGCGGTGTTATCCCAAGCCGGATTCGGAGTTGCCCCTGGAGCAGCTGGTTCAAGGGCTCGGGAGATGTGGACGTAAAGTGGACACTGAGCCCACGGGGAGCGCAGAGCCTCGGGAAGTCAGCGGTAGGGGATTTAATGGATGCATACGTATCAATTATGACATAAATATGGGATTTCCATAATTTGCCTATTCTGTTTGAATTAAATAGGCCTATATAAATATATATATTTAATTATATATAGGTCTATAAATATATAGACTATATATCAGCTGATATTAAAATGCTAGAATTAGAACATCAAGTCAGATCGGTGCCATGGTAATTATTTTTCTTTTCTCATGAACAATTTTAGAATGAAAAAATACAAATCTTTATTGCTAAATCTGCCTTGATATATTTGTGTGAAGAAAGATCTAAAACAAAGTTTTCTCTTCCGTGTTTTGCTGTAAACACTGCAGTAGTCATCGATAGACTTGATTAATTTGCTCGAGCTCGATATGATCTGGAGTCATGAACTCAAACTCTACTAATTTTAACAGCATGTTAACTATCTATGCACCTGTTGTAACAGTGCGATGTGTTATAAGTGTTCTACCTCTCTGAAAGAAAGAAAGAAAGAAAGAAAGAAAGAAAGAAAGAAAGAAAGAAAGAAAGAAGACATTTGGACATCTGGAGGAGTAAATGGAATGCAACAGTGATAGCAAGACGGATTTTGCGCTTTGACCCTTTCCTGCAGTAAATGTATCATTGTGTGTGTGTGTGTGTGTGTGTGTGTGTGTGAAAGAGAGAGAGATAGAGGATGGGTCTGAACAAGCAGAACAGGAGAACGGGTCTCGACGCAGAACAAGCAGTGTCGCCTTGAGGATATTTTTCATAGGATTTCATTGAGGTGGCACGCCAAAAATTATGTTTAAAAATTCAGTATATTTTAATACTTCAGTAATGCCCTTCTCTAATTAGCCTACATAAGTAGGTTAATACAGAATAATTTATGACATTATGGATTTTTGATTGCAAAACAACACAAAAACTGCTGGGAAAAGCACGCATAGGCGGAATTTAACTGCATATCCTGAACAAAATTTCCTGGTGTGGACGTGAGTGTTAAGTTTAGGCTTTGTGTCCACAGGAGGTTTGTGAATTGATCTGACAAATCAGAATACTTCTGTTAAAGCTGCAGTTCGTAACTTTTTTTGGTTAAAAATTATCCAAAATCAATTTTTGAGCTAGTACATTCAGCCAGTGTTCAAAACTATCTCCTTACCTTTGCCCGATTCACAACAGAAAGCTTAATGTTTTCTAATAAGAGTGATACTGCGGGAAATTCGAACATGCAGCCTTTTGTCTTTGCGTCATTACGTCATGTCTGTTTACATAAAGAAGGAGTCCATGTTAGCAGGCTATATGGCGTGTGGAGGATGCTGCTGGTGATGGATCATTTATAGCCTTTTCTCACAGCAGCTGGAACAGTTAAACTTATCATTTTGATGACGGATTGTAATCTAGAAAGGTCCAAATGACAATCATCAATGACGACTGGAGATTCACCTGTAGTTGAAAGCAAAATACTTCGTACTGCGGAGTGGCTACAGAAATTGAAATCTACAGGTAACACTAATACACACTAAAAACACATAGTTACTCAATGCTGATGTTGTTAGCATTAACAATTTCAGAACAAAGTATAACAATAATAATAATTTGCATGGTTTGATGTGATCCGAGCTAAGCGATCATCAGATTTATTTATTTTATTTTATTTTTTTCTCAGTTGGTCAGAACAAAAGTGGCAGATTTATTACTTGCTTGTTCAGATGACATTTTCCTGTGAAAAATCTTATATTGGTCATACTTCCAAGACTACAATCTGTGATTCTGAAGTACAGTATCCACACAGTGTGGTGACTGACAGCAAACATTAGATTCATCCGCGCTGAGGAGTCGTGCCGAGGCACAACACACGTAAAGATGATAATTCCGCACAACTGCAACTGCAGGTTTCAAACAGAGATGGCGACAAAGAGGCAAAACTTATGCACTGCAGCTTTAACTTTTGGTGAGGTGAGTGTATATTTCGAAAAACAAAATCTGTAGTCCTCGGAAAATTCAGAATGGCAAATATAACATAATATAATATCATATTGAAAGGGAGAGGAAACCAAAACTATTTTGATTCTGAAGTTAATAGCAAAAACGTGAATTTAATTATCATTGCACCACCTAGTGGTGGATGCAGGGATTGGGATTAACATTTTTGCTCACCAGCCACTGTGGCTAGTGGTTTTCCAAAGTTAAGCCCTGAGTATACTTGGTTTTTTTACGAGTACGCTACTGTACGCGCACAGTCGAACGCACAGCCTTGGAAAGTATACTTTATTTGACACGTACACATACACAGGCGTTCAACGCATGCGCAGTTTTGAGAAATCTCTCTCCATTAGTTACAACCAATGTAAACATCTTTGTATTCTTTCATGCTAGAGTTTTACAAATGAGGGTACTTTCTAACCTCTTCACACAATCTCTCATCTATATAGGCCTCCATTGTCCCTGTAGCTTGCATGTGTTCCGGTCTGCTCTGTTATGCAGGTTTTCTTTGGGGGGCTTTCACACTGGCAGTTTAGTTCGAAACGGGGTGTGGTTCACATGAAAAATTGCTAATGTGAAAGCTGTGGACCAACGCTGCGGGGGAACAATCACGCCCTGGCTCGGACCGCGGCAAACGAGCCCAGTGTGAAAGCCCCCTTTGACTACCTTGTGAATCCACACCCCAGGGCACGGTTGCCACCTTGTGGATAAACTAATTATTGCAAAAAAAATTAAATGCGCATGTGCGACCTTGAAGGTGCGCGTACAGTACGCGCATACTCTTCTGATGACGAAATTTGTGTCACGCACTGTACACTGACCCTCGTGTACGTGTTAAAATTGTACTATACTTTGGGCTTTTGAAATTGTTTTATTAGGGGTGCCGATACACTTAGCTCATGATACAATACGATATGATACACAATATTGTGTTCACGAGAACGAGACAATTTTTTTACAGAAATATTCAATGATGAAATATATAACTGGAATAATAGTCATTTATTTGACCGAAAGTCACAAAATCCAAAACAATGCAGGTGTATTTTAAAGTGTTTTAACTAATCTAGGGCTGTCACTAACTATTATTTTGGTAATTGAGTAATCAGTTGATTATTTTGTGATTAATCGAGTTATCAATATTTTTGGGGGTGATAAAAATAGACCTCAGTGAACAATAGCCTTTAAAATGACTTAAAATACATATATACTAATAATGAGGCAATAATAATGGGTTCATATAAAGTATCAAAAGCAAGTAATCATTTGGTTTTATTGAACATCACTTTTAAAATGCATAATGTCATACACAGTACATAATCAATTTATGTATATTATGTATTATAACAAATGCCTGCAGAGAGCACTAGGTGATTGTTGTTGTTACACTTTACAGCAGATCAAATCCTTGTTTAATATTGACCAAACAACATTTAATCCAAATGTCCACTTAATCTTTAATATTTGGCCACTTCTTTACGATAGAAATACTATAGCTTGAACAGGAACATGTGGACATCAGAACATTCAAACTTTTATTTTGAAATCACGATGAACAACAATTTAGAAACATATTGATGTATTCTCCTGTGTTGGTGTAGGTTTATAAGTAATTTACGTTACAAATCTGGTGAAATGACACATGTTGCGTTCCCAGATGAACCTTATTATCAACCCAAACTCCAGCCCTGGGTGGATGGATGTATATCTGAGTAATACTGGAGGAAAATAGGCAAAATCCACAGAATAACTGAATTTTTTTTTTTGAGCCTTTGGATGTCAGAATCGCAATGCAAAAAAATATAGTCTTCATTTTTATAGAATATCGTCATTGAAGACGCCGTTTGTAGCTAAACACAGATGTTTATGGTGCAAGTCACAGACTGGACTGATGAAACCTGCGATGATTAATCTACTATTAAAGCAAGAATTTGATGTAAACAGTAATAATATTTACATATGCAGATCAGAGGGGACAGATACAGCATAAACTAATATTTAAACCTGTAACATTTTACATAGATAACTTTTAAACATAGCCTATAACATTTTTATTTCACAATTATGACATTTTTCTTGCATTTGCATGTTTATATCTCCCAATAGTCCATAGCTCCATACAGCAAGATATCTGCTTTAAACAACATTTAAGTATAATTAAAAAGTAACCACTTCAGCAAATGGTGAACAAATAATCTTTGCACTTTTGGCACTTTATAAAGTTTTATGAACAACTGTTTATTTTTGTACTCAAATACTACCCTTTCACCTGTTTGGCAGTTACTAACTATTGATTTAATCACCTTAATCAACATAACTGAACATCACAAACAATTTTTTGTTTTGTCTCAAAATATGGGACAGTTTCTCATTAATAACTTTATCAAAAAAGATTAAATGTTAGATGAAATGAGGGAGAACAACGAGAGAAAATATCAAAAGGACTGTTTACCGCTTTCTTTGTGAGATGGGAAAATAAGCACTGTTACTAAAATACAGTATCTACCTGCCGTCTTTTTCTGTATTCACATACATTATTATGTCTGTAGCATAAAGGGTTCATGAACTGCAACAAGGGTTGATGAACTGTACAGCATCTTCACGTCATGTGCCGCAGGGCCGTAACCGTGTCTTGAATATTGGGGAACCATTCGTCGTATTGGTATTCGCACTTGTCTTTTTTAAACAGTAAGCCCCGCCTTCTTTGATTTGATTGGCATGCTCACTCATTCTGACAGTGATAAGCGCTGAGGCAGACCAGCCTAAAATCATTTTTTAGCATTCTAATTACTGGGGGGACTTTTCCCCCTCAATGTCTATGGTGGTTACGGCCCATGCCGGTGTTGTCAAATAACTTTAGCGACACCAACATACTGGATTATACAGCAGCACTTGGGAAATGTGACCAAAATCTCTCCATAAAAGCAAACAACAACATTGGTCTGTCTGTCTGTGGGCGAATGTCCGTGCCCAGTGTGAATAGGTCCATAGGAATCCATTGTTTTTGTTTAAAATACTGAACATTCACACAGAATATTTGATCTTGGTGCTTTGAAGCCCTACACAAGTGCCGGAAGGTTTTCCGGTGAAAGAGAGGAAAACGTACACTTCCTGTGAATGACAGCTGCATTTAGCACCAGAATGCCTCATTTAATGCTGTCATTTAAAACACACATTTGAAATACTGTGATTAATGTGCTATTAAAATAAATTTGGGCAAGTTAAGCAGTATTTTTTTATGACATTTGAAAGCGTGATTGAGAGCATGCAGGTGTCTGTCATTGCTCTATATGTCTCTTTGGACTTCAGGAGTCCTTAAAAAACATGTTTAGGTTAGAAGGTTCTTTGTACACCAACTGCGCTATATGCTATTCTCCTTTTTACTAGATTTTTCTGCATTTACACAAAAACAAATCATCAAAAAAATATATTTTAAATTAAATCAAATAAAAAGATATGTTATTAATCACTGGCCAGCCGTCCAGTGTTTTCGTTCATGTCCTCCGGGATCTGCGACCCTATTGTAATGGCTATGCTCTGTTATGTCCTGCTTTAGTTTCGTTTTCACTCTGTTTGACCATTTTATGTGTTCCCTAGATAGTTTCCCTGGCTGTTAATTAGTTCTTACACTCTAAAAAATGCTGGGTTAAAAACAACCCAAGTTGGGTTGAAAATGGACAAACCCAGCGATTGGGTTGTTTTAACCCAGCGGCTGGGTTAAATGTTTGCCCAACCTGCTGGGTAGTTTTATTTAACCCAAATATTGTTTAAAAATTACTGTATTTCTTGCTTAAAATGAACCCAAAATATGTTGGAAATTAACATTTATTAATATGTTTAATAAACAAACATTTATTAATACTTTCTTTGAATAATATTTAAACAATAAACATTTATTAAATTGCTTATTAATAAATGCTCATCTTTTTTATTATTATTGTTGCCTCTAGTAATTATGAGTCTGATTTTTAATTTCCAACCTATTTTGGGTTCATTTTAAGCCAGACATATAGTAATTTGTAAACAATATTTGGGTTAAATAAAACTACCCAGCAGGTTGGGCAAACATTTAACCCAACTGCTGGGTCAAAACAACCCAATCGCTGGGTTTGTCCATTTTCAACCCAACTTGGGTTGTTTTTAACCCAGCATTTTTTAGAGTGTACACACCTGTTTGTGTTCATTATCCCCCCCGCTTCATATACCCTCATATCTCTTTGTCTGCTATTGTTTATGTTTACATCAATGTTTATGTGGTTACGTTATTCTCCTGCATGATCCCTTTTTGGATTAATCATTAATCATTAAAGTTTTTGTTCCTATTCCTTCATTGTGCGCTTCTCTGAACACCAACCGTGACACACATAGGACAAACATTTTACAAAATGGATAGATGGATGGATGAATGGATGGATGGATGGATGGATGGATGCCACAAAAGAAGGATAAGAAGAACATGGAGACTCCAGAGATTCCAAAGACAGTAAATAGCTACACTCTAAAAAATGCTGGGTTAAAAACAATCCAGGTTTGGGTTATTTTAACCCAGTCGTTTTATTTAACTCAACTATTGTTTAAAAATTTGTGTATTTCTTGCTTAAAATGAACCCAAAATATGTTTAGTAAATTAACATTTATTAATAAGTTTAATGAATAATAAGTAAACAATAAATTGCTTATTAATAAATGTTCACCTTTTGACTATTATTGTTGCCTCTGGTATTTATGTGTCTGATTTTTTAATTTCCAACCAATTTTGGGTTCATTTTAAGCCAGACATATAGTCATTTTTAAACAATAGTTGAGTTAAATAAAACTACCCAGCATTTAAAAACATTTAACCCAACCGCTGGGTTAAAACAACCCATTCGCTGAGTTTGTCCATTTTCAACCCAACTTTTGAAGCCAGCATTTTAGAGTGTAGAATGGCCACTGATATTACAATAAATGGGAAAAATTGGAATGTCAGATATGGCTCCTCTAGTACAGTCATTGAATGCCGAATTAACTTTTTTTTTTTTTTACACCAAACAAATGCCCCTGCTCTCAAAATATCTAAAAAAACACTTATAAAGCTGCCCAAATTCAACTTATATTGATAAGGATGAACAAAGACACAAAATGGAGGAAGAAGAAAATTTGTCAGATGGGATGAATCTACACCACCAAAGTAAAAAATATAAATTAATAAAAATAATGCTTAAAAATTCTGAGTAACATTGTTAAATTATCAGTTTAAGAAACACATTGTTCATTTACTATCATAAATGATTTACTGATTATGAAATTGATACTTTTGTTAAGCTTTTTGAAAATAATACTGACCTCCCAAATTCACATTTTTTCACATTCCCATTATTTATTAAAGTGACATTTATTAAAGAGAGAAATAATTCATCCATTCATTCATAAATGTTCAATGGTGTTCAATATTAGCCATATTTCATCAATGAACAAAAAACAATTATAGCCATACTAGTAAAATCACAGTAACACTTTGTGCCAGTGGAACATAAATGTTGGAAATATAAAAAGAGTTAAAGTACTTCATTAGTAGCAGTATACAACAATAACCAGCGAATACATATCGTCTTAAAACATTTAAAACCACATGCTGTAAAGAAAAAGGTATCTTCCCGTCTGTCTCACGATGGTCCAGCCGGTCTGCGGGAAGAAAATGCTAGTCATCATGGCTTAAATGGGAAATGAGCACCCGATCCGATGTTCTTATGGACAACTCAAACATATTTATACCTTGAAAATAACACTGGTACAAAACAAATAAGGTGATTACATGTGTTTTAAAGTTGACCTACCAATTTAATGTAGCCTAGGACTTTCATCTTCACAATGAATGCTTGCTCAGATGTTCTTATGGAAACGTATTAACTAAAACATGCTTTATATCTTGCAAATGACATCAGAATAAAACATATAAAGCCAACTTAAAAAGTCTAAGAAAATGATAGTTAACCTACCATACTCTTGTGGGCTCTCGCCTTCATGATGAGTCTGATGAGGTTGTTTTTCGCGGTCATTTAGTACTGTATTTAGATTTACAGTTGGCTAATATTTTCCCAGAATGCATTGAAAATCTATTATAACGTACTGTAAACAGTTTATACAGAAGGAAACTGTTAAAAATACAGTAATAATGCTGTGAAAACGACAGTAACATACTGTACTCAGATTCTACAGTAGGGAATTGTTGAAAAGTGTACAGTAATATTACTGTGAAAACAACAGAAATCATGTACAGTGCATCTTCAGACTCCTAAAACCAGTACATGCGACAACAGTAAGTCGACACTCATTTATGATCATTAGCAAACTTTAAAAAAATATGCTTTTAATTGCCTTTTAAACTCACTAAGAGTTGATAGTTGTCTGATATATTGTGGTCCCGGAAGTGACAGTGAAAACACGACTGTCCCTGGCACGCACTAGCACGCTCACTTTAGGCCTGACAGTGGAAGCGCAGCTAATGTTGAATGAAAGCTTGGACTGGGCAGATAGCAGACTTACTGGAATTATTTTGAGTGCACACAAAGCATATAGCCACAAACCGGTGGACATCGTCCACCAGTCACTTTCCGACCGCCTTGGAGTAGAGGTTCTTAACCTTGGGGTCATGGGAGAAAAAAATAAACAATGGGTGCAAGGGTGGCCTGGCCACAAAGGTAAACTCATAGACCGCAACCGAAAGCTTAGGCAGCTGACTTGTTGCTGCTCAATGACTTTGCAGGCAGCGTTTGCACACAAAGGTACCTCACAAAACTGATTTCAAACAGACTTTTGATCATAAAGATTTAATGATCTAGATTCTACAACAAAAACAGAGAGCTCTGGTGATAATTTTAAATGACTACAGTGCTAATTTCTTTCTAGAAATGACAGCTCAACTGTCACTGACTCAGATGCACAGGATAATGGGATATCATAGACAGCAATAGATGCGTCTATGCTGCCTTCAAAAATCGATCAGATGAAGGTGTTTTAGCAGACAGGAGATGCCTTCCTAGTGTATACCTCTGAATGCTGCCTGTGGAGCAAATATTGCATGCATAAAAAACAGTAAAATAGTAAATAAGGAAATTGTTTCGTTAAAGCCAATATATACTTTACTTTCAGCCCAGGCTCATTAGAAAAACGTACCTGTGTCAACATTTTTGCAAAACGCTAAATATGTTGCGTCATGCACGTTTCGTGACAGCTTCAAAGTGAAATGTGTTTAGTTTTTTTCCGGAACAGAAGAACGTGAATATGTCAACGTTTTATTACATTGGAGTTTGTACGTTTTACTGCAGTTCTGAATTGAAATGTCTGGTGAGTGGCGCTAAAAGCTTAATACTCCATCACGTTTTAAAATAACGTACACTAAACCCTAAACCTACCCGATAGTGTTAACAAAAGCAAATGTGACATAAAAACGCAATCATAACCATGACATGTTTGCGAGCTGTTTTACCATGACTTGTCTTTCATGGGATTCGTAACTGAGTTTTTCGCATCGCAAGTACAGTTCTGTACCAGCTGAGCTACCGAGCAAACTTATTATGTCAGTAAAACTGAACATATGGAGCTGGTTAAGTGATGCAAAAAATATATCTGTTTATAAATCATGCACTATGGTAAAAAGTGTTTTGAGATCGTGCAAAGGGCCATGTAAAAATAAGTCTTTATTAATCCATAATCTGCCCCTGTAATCATAATTGTGTGTGAAAACGATTAAAGTGCTTGCTGTTTACTGCCTCTAGTGTTCATTTCTGTGAGAAACTGCAGTGATATGTATGTATTGGTACGTATTTTGTGTTTTGCAAAAATGTTGTTTTTCCAATGAGTCTGTGTTGTTCACTTTTTACGTGTACATGAGGGTCAGCGTAAAGTGCGCGTGATGCAAATTTCGTCATCAGAAGAGTATGCGCGTACTGAATGTGCACCGCTGAATTTTTGTAAGCGTGCGTACTTTGTATATGCATTTAATTTTTTTCAGAAATTACTTTATCCACAAGGTGGCAACCGTGCCCTGGGGGCGTCGATTCACAAGGTAGTCGAAGAAAACCTGCATAAACAGAACAGACCGGAACACATGCAAGCTACAGCAACAATGGAGGCCTATATAGATGACAGATTGTGTGAAGAGGTTAGAAAGTACCCTCATTTGTACAACTCTAGTATGAAAGAATACAATGATGTTTACATGGTTTGAACTCATAGAGGTATTGCAGTTTGTCGCAATGCATCGAACTCCTGTGTACGAGTCAAGTGAAGTATACTTTGCAAGGCTGTGCATACTTTCTGCTTCATTCTTAAGAACTTTTTCTTTGCCTGTTAGATCTGAAAGTGTACAGCTTCATTATATGACACGGATGGCAGTGAAGAGGTGGGGTTGTGAGAATTTTTTTTAAAGTTAAAAATGCGTCATGGAAAACCCCCAGTGTAGAGTTTGGGCCACAATGGAAAGTACTGAGAGTGCTGACAGAAAAGAGCAAGTAGGTCCTCATGTATTGGTCTCATCTTCACCAAGAGGGAAATAGCTGGTGACCCTCTTCCCATTTGCAGTGACCCGAAAAACAGGCCTCACAAAGCACACAGCACCTGGCAGAGGGACTCAAAAATAAACGGACTGCTTATGAGCTGTTCCTACAGGGCTGTGGAAAAGCGGTACCCGTTGGACTAAAATAGAGCAAACTAATCCCCCAGTTTTCTGCAAGAGCGGGTATGGCTGCCATCCCCCCCAGGGCTACTCAGCAACTCAAATGCCAAGAATCTTACTGTGTCTATGTCCAGAATAAACTCTCTAGCTCCCCGCAGCAGCTTGGAGATAACACAAACAATGTGAGAAATGTTGAGGCGAGTGCGCTTGGGGTGGGAGCAAGCAATGGTTTAAGGACCTCTTTGGAATTTGCGGAGGTGGTGTTTTTTTTTTTTTTTTCAGGATTTTTCATGGTATAGTTATAGTTCGTACATGCTGGTCTGGGGTGAGGATGTAGGGCAACATTGTTTCCCCAAGGCCCAGATTATGGTTACTCAGTGAACCTTGTTAGTCACTTTACACCTTTTAGTCAAGCTTGTACTGTCTTGCCTGCATGCTGTAAAGCAAATCTCTTTGTCTCTTATCATTGAGCACATTTACATACACCGATATGCTGATAACTCCCAAAAATCAGCTAATTAAATTAACCCGTTGTTCCAGTTTACATGCAAACCAATAACCTGGCAACGCCAATAAACCGTGTTTACAAGACTCAGGTTATGTCCCGATAGTGACGTCAAAACCTAATCATTTGTGTATCTAACTCGGAGTAATCCATTTGTTATGTGAGATGTGATGTTAAATAAATAAGCAGTAAATAAGCACCACTTCTACTTCGGCTGTACGAGATGAGAACACATTTTTATCATTTTCGGGTTAAGAAAGCTCTGTCTGGATGTGCTTAAATCTGCAGTAAAGACGCTTTCCTGTTACATATCACACATGTGCACTTCAATAAGCAGATAGAGCGCAGGTTAATGTATTTACATGTCGAGTGTTGTTCCTGGCTGTGGAAAAACATCATCTTTGCATAAGCTGCCGAAGGATCCCAATGTCAGAAGAAAAATGGATTCAGTTTATTTTTAACGAACGTCCTAGTGCTGACTTGCATGTTTGTACTGTACATTTTACCAGCGACTGTTTTGAGAACAAGTCGCAATACGAGACTGGCTTTGCCCAAAAACTTTTGCACAAAGATCAGGAATCAGCTGTTCTGGAATCAGCTTAAATTTATAATGAACAATCCTACTAATTTTACTTCAAAGAACGTTCTCTTTATAATAGCTGAAGCTGTCGATCACGCAGCGTGAGTTTACCTGGACATTTGCCAAAACTTCCGCTATAGTGATGCTATTACACTACACAATGAATCTCTTACTGTGTTTACATCATGTTTGCATTGTTAGTTATGGTGAAAGCATTTCATGAGAGTGCAGAAATTGCGTTGCAATGACGAGATCATTGCATTTATTTTGTATTGACTGTTTTTTAACTTTGTACTATGTGTAAAGCGCTTTGAAAATATCCTTTTAAAGGCGCTATATAAAATAAAGTTTATTATTATTATTATTATTCACGCAATCAACAGACTGTCATCTGCTCAGTGTTCCTCACTGCAACCTTCCATGTGATAGGAATAGATCTAAATATAATGCAATAATCAACACTTTTCACTATTCGTTAATTTCAACAGCTGTAAAAATGTAGTAAAAGTATTCAAGAGGATTCCACATGTAATACTTATTTCATATGCAAAGATGTCAGCCAAACACAGCGTTCAAATCAGAGCGCTAAAATCAGGGTAGAAAATAGACATTTATTTCTAAATTATTATGTAAAAATCATATCAACATTATAAGTGCATGTCAGGAAACATTATAAAATAATGACTTTATGACTTTACTCCAGTAAAGAAAAATGACATGCATTGTCGCCTTATTAATCAAAATCAGGTTAAAAATGTGCATGTACAGTAAACACGCTTATTGTTCTTGTCAATGAACAGTTGTTAAAACACTAACTGAAATTTAAAGGGGACCTATTATGCCTCTTTCAAAAGATGTAATATAAGTCTCAGGTGTTCCTAGAAAGTGTCTGTGAAGTTTCAGCTCAAAATACCCCACAGATCATTTATTATAGCTTGTCAAATTTGCTCCTATTTGGGTGTGAGCAAAAACACGCCGTTTTTGTGTGTGTCCCTTTAAATTTAAATGAGCTTCTGCTCCCGGCCCCCTTTCCAGAAGAGGGTGGAGCTTTAACAGCTCACGCTTCGGTTGCTCAACAACAACAACAAAGCTGGAGAATCTCACGCAGCCAAAATGATACCTTATAAAAGTGGATAATACATGCATAATAAAAAGTGCATAATAGGTCCCCTTTAAGGAAGAGTAATTATTCAAAAATGAATTACTGTTTTTGCAGTCATTAAGCTCTCACTCATCACAGTGGAATAATCTGACCTGTGATGCATGTGAGGTTACCTGATACTGATAATGAAGACAGGGACATCATGGCTGGTTGGAAACAGCACAGCCCTGTGTGGGACTGTTTTTGAGTTTAATTATGTAAATGGAAAAAGCAAAGGCACGATCACAGCCAATTATATGATTTGTGGTTAAATTTAAAGGGAAAAAATCCCACAAACCTAATAGAGCAAAGTGATCACAGCAAGGAGTACAAAATTATTCATGACTTAAGGTGTGGAAAAAAAGAGTAGCCTCTTTAATGAAGCCTGTTCTAGCAGCAGCTGACTCTGACCTTTCGTTACCAAAGATTTGCGGTTTGGACGGCAAACATGTAGGCTAATCAATACATAAAACTTAACTTGTTGAGATTCAACAACATTTAAAACTTTTAATGCTGCTCTTGACCTCAAGTTCATCACTCCAAGTGCTGCACAAAGTTCATTCAATTATTGTGTGGAAAAGGGAAAATGGCAACTCTTTTTTTTATGTTATTGTTATTATGAAACAGATCTGTATACTCAAAACTAACCAGGGTTAACACAGGATCATATCCATATTATCAGATCCATTATCATATATTATAAATGTCACTTGTCGTAAAGCACACAGCACAGGTTTAGAGCTTCTCTTCAGCCTTTATTCTCTTACATTAGCAATCTTACACTCCAAAAATACTTGGGTTATTTTTTCTACCCAAGTCCAGGGTTGAGCCTTTTGGGTCATTTTTTGGGTTATTTTTGGGTAGTTTTAGTGTTACCCAGATCCTTGGTCAGACGTAACAACCCCGTGTTTGTAGTTTTTGTGTTACCCAGCTCCTGGGTCAGACGTAACAACCCAGTGTTTGTAGTTTTTGTGTTACCCAGCTCCTGGGTCAGACGTAACAACCCCGTGTTTGTAGTTTTTGCGTTACCCAGCTCCTGGGTCAGATGTAACAACCCAGTGTTTGGGTAGTTTTTGTGTTACCCAGATCCTGGGTCAGACGTAACAACCCAGTGTTTGTAGTTTTTGCATTACCCAGCTCCTGGGTCAGACGTAACAACCCTGTGTTTGGGTAGTTTTTGTGTTACCCAGATCCTGGGTCAGATGTAACAACCCCGTGTTTGTAGTTTTTGCGTTACCCAGCTCCTGGGTCAGACGTAACAACCCCGCGTTTGGGTAGTTTTTGTGTTACCCAGATCCTGAGTCAGACGTAACAACCCAGTGTTTGTAGTTTTTGCGTTACCCAGCTCCTGGGTCAGACGTAACAACCCCGTGTTTGGGTAGTTTTTGTGTTACCCGGATCCTGAGTCAGACGTAACAACCCCTTGTTTGGGTAGTTTTTGTGTTACCCGGATCCTGAGTCAGACGTAACAACCCAGTGTTTGGGTAATTTTTGCGTTAACCGGATCCTGGGTCAGACGTAACAACCCAGTGTTTGGGTAATTTTTGCGTTAACCGGATCCTGGGTCAGACGTAACAACCCCGTGTTTGGGTAGTTTTTGTGTTACCCGGATCCTGAGTCAGACGTAACAACCCAGTGTTTGTAGTTTTTGCGTTAACCGGATCCTGGGTCAGACGTAACAACCCAGTGTTTGGGTAGTTTTTGCGTTACACACATCCTGGGTCAGACGTAACAACCCAGTGTTTGGGTAGTTTTTGCGTTACACACATCCTGGGTCAGACTTAACAACCCTGTGTTTGGGTAGTTTTTGCGTTACACAGACCCTGGGTCAGATGTAATAACCCAGGGGTTGAGTTATTTATCACGGGCTTTTAGTGCCCTCTTCAGGAGAGAGCAGTGCAGCTCCATCAAATTGGTGTATGTCTTCGGTAAAATACAGGTTTGTGTACGTTTTATTTTATCTAAAAATTTGTTATTGTTCTTTATATCGTTTAATTTTATGCAAAGCAACATACAGGGCCACGATGTGAGTCACCTAAACGAGTGTTGCGTCTGTCTTTTCGTGTGATGGAAACGCCTGATGCCCTGCATTATATTTTATGATTTTATTCAAAAAGATACAGAATATAAACACTTTGGATGTTAAAATATGTTCTCAGAATTGTGCATTGATTATTTATGGACAGGTCCATTAGTCACAGAATTTTTCGGCTACGAGTAAAACGCAAGCGGCGGTCTGAAGTTATCAATTCCCCACTGAACGCAAGTCATCTCCGGTACGAGATCTAGCGCTGTTACGGTGGAAACAGGAAAACAGAGGCTGGCCGATTACACTTGAATTACTTCTAAATGTTACATTTTTACTTCTAATATTTGTTAAACGAGCTTAAATGTAGGCAATATGTATTAAAAACAATATAAAATATGCTATACTATAAGATATGATCGAAAATAAAGGAATTATCATAATAAAGGAGTATTTAAAAAAAGTTTAGAGGATTTAAGTTAATCCGTAACATTAATTCATGTATGAAGTAAAAGAAAAAATAAGCTAGTATTATAGTAAAAATTAATTAACCCATTGCTGGGTTAAATAAACAGCCCATTTTGCTGGGTAAAATTAACCCAACATGTGTTTTGTCCTATATTTACCCAGCCCTTGGGTTGAAAACAACCCAAAATGAGTTGTTTTTAACCCAGTGTTTTTTTTTAGAGTGTAATGAAGAATTAAATTGGCAATTGAGGAAACTTTTGTGCCATAATATAAAACTGCCCAATCTGCTTACTGATGAGGACCTAGAAACAATCAAATATATTCTTCTGCTGGGAAAGCCTTGTAAAGCACATATGATATTGAATTAGTGTTGAACCAGTGGAACAGATCTCTATCTTATGGTTTTCACTGCCATCCTTTCAGTGGACAGTAAAACTGAGATTTTTGATCCCAAACAGATGGAGAGGAGAATTGTGCATTAAGGCAGGAGCGTGTAGTTCTCATGTACCATCAGTGCTGACTGCCATGCCAGAGTTCCAGTGTAGAGTTTGCTCTGGATGATGCCAGATAAGATGGTTGTGATTAAGCTTGTTGGCATGACCCTACGCCAACAAATTGGCATTCCTTCCAGCACTGTAAGTTCTTTACCCATTCAAACCAGCATGCATTTTGAGCATCCATGCAGTTATATCCTCATGGTAGATGTAAAGGTTATGGAAACAACTTAATAAAAACACTCCCCGCTTGTAAAAAATGAATCACATTCGTTTTGCATTCATTTGTTTCCTGCTTGACAGTGATGATTGGCCCTCCATGTGGATTATTTTAAGAATTGCCATCCTTTGTGGATTCATCCCTCCCCCTATTTTTTTCCTGAAGGACTTGGAAAACATCTGCAGATTAAAACAGTTCCTTCCACTTTCCACTGAATGCTTGTACTCGGGGAACTTGTGAAGACATACAAACAGTCCATTGCAGCTTATTAAGGGTGGCGTGTGAACACAAATACATGGAAAACATGAAGATAAGACTTGGAACGTAAAGCTGTTCTTGTATGACCCCAAAGTAAGATTCTAACTTTTACACAGTGTGATACAAAAATCATAGTTTCTCAAAGAAAAGATTGCTCAGTTTAGTATATAAAAAAAATATTAGTTTACAACCGGTAGGGTAACACTTTACAATAATGTCTGTTTTGTCAGTGCATTAGCTAACATGAATCAGCATTACAGTCTTTGTTTCTTTTTTATTTATCTTACTTAATAAAATATAGGCACATTTTTGTACTCACTTGTTACTCATTTTTGTGTATCCGTGTGAACAGGGATCATTTTGACAATGGTGTCATCTGTACACGGAAAATGCAAAGGAAAAACTTTTCCATTTTTAGTACATCGTTGAAACATAAATGTACCCTCAGTTTTAGGACTGGGACAATAAATCGATGCATCGCGATTCATGGATCGATTCTGAGATTTTCCGAATACATATGCAATTCTCTCTGAAATTGATTCTGAGCTTAGTTTTTAACAGCAGATGGCGCTCTAGGCGAGTTTTTATCTGCACACTCAAATGCTCATGAAGAAGAGCGCTGAAGAGATGCATTCAGAATCGATCTAGAATAATTTCTTGATTCGCAATGCATTGATTTATTGTCCCAGCCCTACTCAGTTTAGTCTTGATTGTTCCCTTGTTAGTTTCCTTGGTTATTAATTAGGTACACCAATATCTCGTTTAGTTCCCTTGTTTGCTCCTGTGTATATATACTCCCTGTTTTGTTCAGTTTGTAGGTCATCGTCTTTTGTATGTGCACTCTAAAAAATGCTGGGTTAAAAACAACCCAAGTTTAGTTGAAAATGGACAAACCCAGCGATTGGGTTAAATGTTTGCCAAACTTGCTGGGTAGTTTTATTTAACTCAACAATTGTTTAAAAATGACTGTATTGCTTGCTTAAAATGAACCCAAAATATGTTGGAAATTAACATGAATTATTTTTTGTTTAATGAATAATAATTAAACGATAAACATTTATTAAATTGCTTATTAATAAATGTTCCCCTTTTGATTATCATTGTTCCCTCTAGTAATTATGAGTCTGATTTTCAACCTATTTTGGGTTCATTTTAAGCCAGACATATAGTCATTTTTAAACAATAGTTGGGTTAAAGGTGCAGTAAGTGATTTCTGAGAAACACTGTTGATATTTGAAATCACCAAAACAAACACGCCCATACCCAAAAGGATCACACCCCTATCTTTATAGCTCATGAACATGAGTGGAGACCCCCCTTACTACAAGTGTGTTTTGCCGCTCGGTCCGATCAACTTTCAACAGCGTTTCTCAGAAATTGCTTACTGCACCTTTAAATAAAACTGCACAGCATGTTGGGCAAACATTTAACCCAACCACAGGGTTTGTTCAATTTCAACCCAACTTGGGTTGTTTTTAACCCAGCATTTTTTTCAGCACGTGGTTCCCTAAACTAAGTGTTAAATTAGTTTAATAAAGTCTTGTTTCTATTATCTGCATCAAGTGCATTGGATTACAGCCAAAACTGTGACAAGTTCACAGTGCATTAACTGGTATACAACTTTTAATTTTAAAAAAAAAGCATTAGTATATGTTAAAAATAACAAAGAAGTATTCATTATTATTATGTCAACTAATGCTAACAAATGAAACCTTATTGTGAAGTGGCACCATAACTATTGCAATTTTGCTAAGTCATTGAAAAGCACAGGCTCTGCGAGAGGAGGGGGAGTGCACTAATCTTCTGTGTTTGGATAAGAAGGGACACCGTGTGCAGGACTCTTGTGGCTTTTTTATTCCACAATATGCTGTGTCTGAAGTTTCTCAGGAAAGGCAGGAATGCTTTACCTTTGGAGTGGCAAAGTCTGTCTCTTGCATACTGTACACCTGAATTCATTCCACTTCTGTAGGACCTGCTGGGATACTAGCTTCAAAGAGATCACTGCGGTTAAGCAGCAAGGTCTTAAGAAGTGTTGACAAGTGGAACATTGGGAGAGATTTTGTTATTACCTGCTGTTCAGTCTTGCTATTTATTGCAGTGGTATGCTAAATTTGGTAACACTTCAGTATGGGGAACAATTCTCACTTTTAACAAGTTGCTTATTATCTTGCATATTGGCTGTTTATTAGTACTTCTAAAGCAGATATTAATGCCTTATTCTGCATGAGCATATTCTGCATCCCTTAATCCTACCCAATATCTAAACTTAACAACTACAGCAACTACCTTACTAACTAATAAAGCAGTAAAGTTGGAGTTTATTGAGGGAAAAGTCATAGTTAATGAATATGTATTCCCCATACTAAAGTGTTACCCTACATTTTTAACCGTGCATTTTGTGCCTTATTTCAGATTATTTTAAATTAATTTTGAAACATCCCTGGATGTCTAAGAAGCTTCAAAACTCTTACTCATAAAACTCTTTGAACTGGTTATTTTTAGTAAGGTTATTGTGTAGGGGTGGGAATCTTTTGGAGTCTCTCCATTTCTCTCTCGATTTTGAATCGAATTTCGATTCGGTATATGCATAGATTTGATTTTAGATTTGATTCTAAACTTTGAATCTTATTTTTATTCGTTTTAACTCAAATTCAAATTAAACTGAAAATTAAAGGAAATGATTAATTTAATTTAAAGGATTAGTTCAGACAAAAATAAAGGAAACGTGTGTCACGTGTGTCCGAGTGTGGAAAGATTGATAAATTGCGCATATCCTCTACTGGATCCTTCACAGAAATGACGGATCCAAAATCTTTTGTCCTTGAAACTTAAAAGTAAAAGAAACGTCTACAATTTGTTGATATTAAATATTACATAAAGGTGTACTTTCTTACTCATCTTGATTACTAACCCGAGTCAGCCTAGGCCATTTCTATGAAGTTATTATGTAGGCATATGTGTCAAACTCCACTCCTGAACACTTGCCTGGAAGGTCCTAGTAATCCTGAAGACCTTAGGTGTGTTCGATTTCAAAGTACCGCAAGAGTGATTCGAAAGCATACGGAGCCGTCTGCTCTGTAATCACTTTTGCGGTACTTTGATGTCATACACCGATCGGTCTGTGCAGCGCTGCTTCTAGTTGAACACTCTTATTGATTAGCTGGTTCAGGTGTGTTTAATTTGGGTTGGAGATTAACTCTGCAGGACAGCAGCCCTCCATGAACTGAGTTTGACCCCACTGGTGTAGGGGAACGTCCTTAAAAATACATTTGCATTTGTAAGCCGACAGGAAATCCACACTCAAATCCAAGGTGATCCGCAAATATACACTCTAAAAAATGCTGGGTTAAAAACAACCCAAGTTGGGATGAAAATGGACAAACCCAGCGGTTGGGTTAAATGTTTGTCCAACGTGCTGGGTAGTTTTATTTAACTCAACTATTGTTTAAAAATGTTAATTTCCAACATTTGGGTTCATTTTAAGAGAGAAATACAGTAATTTTTAAACAATAGTTGAGTTAAATAAAACTACCCAGCAGGTTGGGCAAATATTTAACCCAACTACTGGGTTAAAACAACCCAATCACTGGGTTTGTCCATTTTCAACCTAACTTGGGTTGTTTTAACTCAGCATTTTTTTTTGTGTATCTTCCAAACCATTTTTTTGTCATTGTTGTTTTTTTTTTTACCAATATGCACTTTAAAACCTATAATAATGATTTATATTTTAGTGTTGTTGGGACAGATTTCACAGTAAATTGCATACATCGTTGCATACAATTCCATTGCACAAATGTTATTCGTCCGTGCGTGTCACGTATTAATCATACATAGAGAGCTGCAGCACAGGCCTGTCAATTTTCCATCTGTTTCAAGCCACAAATATTTAGATCACTTCTCAAAAGAAGAAAAACAAAGATACAAAATGCAAGTATTAGGCACTTGCGATCCATATACAGCACCTGTCGCAGTATTTCAATCACTAAGAAAATTCTAAAATGTAATGTACTAAAACAGTGATATTAAAAGAGTGAATTCAATATACTGTACACCTTATTTATGATCCATACAATTTACAGGCAAGCAGATGAGGCCCAAAACAGCCCATAAAGGCTAAATGATAAATTGTGGTTTCTTTATAATGGTTTTCTGTGGGTTTTTGCACACCGTTTTTGTGCAAAAAAGTTTTTGCACATTGTGTTCACATTATGAGTTTGTCTGCTTGCCTGTGCATAGTATGTTTTGTTAATAAGGTGCATATTGAATTTGGTGTTTTAATATCACCACATTAGTAAGAATAACTGTCAGGCAACAAAGGGCATCCTTGTTTTGCCCTCCAGATATGCGTTCCTATAAGGGTGTGACATAACATGAAATCTATGAACACTAGATGCATGGCTGCTGAAATATATTTTGCAGACCAATATGGATATTATATATAATGGCTGAAATAAATATGGATGAATCTTTGTTTTACGTTTAATAATCGATATTATCCCTTGTGCGTCCTTATGGACATTTTTGTCTTTTTCAATTTAGTTTTTTTGATCATTTTGACCGTGTTAATGCCAACTGCATACATTTTGGCACAAGTGTGTATTTATTTTTTTAGAATTTTAATATTTCATCCTCATTTCCTTTAATAAATATATTTTACACTAGTTACAAATAGAAAATAGTTCCTCTTAGGACCTTGAGGACAAAAATGTCCCCATTGAAACCCATTAAAACTGCAATTTTTTATCTCATGGCCATTTAACTATAAAATGATGCAATCTTTGTTAAAGGTGCAATATGTAAGAATTTTGCAGTAAAATATCCAAAAACCACTAGGCCAGTGTTATATATTTAGTTCACTTGAGTGCTTACAATATCCCAAATGTTTGCAATTATTTGTAAATCGCGAGAAAATTGCAATTTTAACCAAGGCTCCGGGACGTGTGAGGAGTCGTCTGTCAATTGCGTCATACCCGCGTTACCCTCGGTTTCCGGTTTTATTTTGTAGAAACCATGGAAACACCAAAGACGCTTTAATATATTACACGTTTTAATAGACAAGGGTACAACTGTTTTGATATATTTATAGACAGAAAATTAT
>RJVU01051519.1:8723870-8753321 GCA_003731715.1 Anabarilius grahami | reverse complement strand
TTTATTCTCAACATTTTATCTCGACTTTTTTCTCGAAATTTAACGGAATTTTTCTCGTAATTTAATGACTTTATTCTCGTAATTTAACGACATTTTTCTCGTAATTTAATGACTTTATTCTCGTAATTTAACGACATTTTTCTCGTAATTTAATGACTTTATTCTCGTAATTTAATGACTTTATTCTCAACATTTTATCTCGACTTTTTTCTCGAAATTTAACGAGTTTATTCGCATAATTTAATGACTTTATTCTCGTAATTTAATGACTTTATTCTCGTAATTTAATGACTTTTTTCTCGAAATTTACAGAGTTTATTCTCAACATTTTATCTCGACTTTTTTCTCAAAATTTAACGAGTTTGTTCTCGTAATTTAACGACTTTTTTCTCGTAATTTAACAAGTTTTTTCTCGAAATTTAACAACTTTAATCTCGAGATGGTTTTATTTTTTTATTATTGCTTGGCCCTAATCCTCTTCCGTAGTCCTTTATGGACCTGTGTGTAACTTTTTTAAATTGATGCACAAGGGTTAAAAGGTAAGAATATGTCACTTTTTAACAAATTTTAACTTTCAAAAATATTTGTGTCCTATCATCAGGTGAGGTACTGGACCCATTGGACATTGGTCTGACTGAGGTTCCTCCCATAAGGAAGCCCACCAAAGACAGTCCATGGAAGGAGAGTGCTGTCCTTCAACACCGCCAGCAGCTGAAGACCAAGATGAAGTACCACAAAGTAGAGGACCCTAAAGCGCCGCATGCCAAACAGGTAGATAATGGGGAAAAACCAATAAAACCTTCTCTTGGAGGTTGTCTCAGTAGTACTGTATCTTAGATCATGTGGAACTGCAGAGGAAAGTTTATATTTGCCTCAAGTGTATATTTTCTCAGAGTGGGATAATCGTTTAAGCATTCTAATGTTGTGAGCTGTAGGTAAAGTCTAAATCTGCCAGAGCTGTTCCAAACTCGGACAAAACACGTTGTTCCAATTGACTTATGCTTAATAATCGTCTCTGGAGCTTATTTATCTTGGCTGAGGGCCTTGACCACAATACAGTGACTGAATCTGAGCAATCTGCAAACTTCAAACGCACAGTAACATGTGCAAAGAACTCGTTTCAGGCTCAGTACACACACACAGATGCTTTGCAGGCTGTATTTTCAGGTCTTATTTACGTTGAATAAATTTAAAACATCAACAAATGACACAAAAGCATTAGTGAAGTGATTTTAATGCTGTGTGTGCATTACAGATTTTTATTTAGAGGATAGCTAAAATGTACTTACTTGCACGTCATTAAATCATTGGTGGGGAAAAAGAAGTTCTGGGGTCAATTTGATTCTAATTTGAGAAGTTAATGTTTAATATGACAGTAGCAACATAGCAACCTGACCACTATTTATGATCTATCCAAAATTTAACACACATTTATTGAAATAAAACACATTTATTTACATATTTCAGAGCCAGTGTCAGCAGGAGTTGGACCAGGTGCTGGAAAGAATCTCAAAAATACCCTTCAGAGATAACAGGGGTCCCCTGGAGGACCTTTACTCCCTGCACATACCCAACTGTGACAAGAGGGGGCAGTACAACCTGAAACAGGTATTTAGTTCCCTTTCAACAGCATCAAGTTCAAAGCGACACATTTTTTGTAGATCTAGGTATTTGACATGAATTAAATGTGACTTGCTGTAATCCACCTAAACCTGTTTTAATAAGCATTGTGGTATTTTTTTTTAAGTTATTGTGCACGCAGGCAGCTTTTAAAGCCTGATATTGAGAGATTACATGGAATATTTGTACCCCTTTAAAATGTATTTCACATGATAGGATCATTTGCCATAACGTTGTGTAGTCAGAGACTGTAAAAATAAATAAATACAAAGAAATGTTACACCCAAATTGGGTTGAAAATGGACAAACCTGCTGGATAGTTTTATTTAACTCAACTATTGTTTAAAAATTACTATAAGACTGGCTTAAAATGAACCCAAAATAGGCTGGCAGTTTATCTGGCATCCCTGCCCATCTCCACTTTTATTTTATTAATCTTCAGGCTTCAGTCCAACCTTAATTGATGCTGTGCCATTTTTTCCCCCTTTATCAAGCTCTAAAGTTGTATAAATGTTGAAAGATTTAATTAACTGTCCTCATTCACTTACATTGTAAGTGCTTATTAAAAGAAAAGACATTGAAAACATGTTTGTGTTAATCAGCATTTTGCCTCAAATGCTGTCAATTGAGCTTAAAGGATTAGTTCACTTCAGAATTAAAATTTCCTGATAATTTACTCTCCTCCATGTCATCCAAGATGTTCATGTCTTTCTTTCTCCAGTCGAAAAGAAATGAAGGTTTTTGAGGAAAACATTCCAGGATTTTTCTCCATATAGTGGACTTCACTGGGGTTCAACGGGTTGAAGGTCCAAATGTCAGTTTCAGTGCAGCTTCAAAGAACTCTACATTATCCCAGACGAGGAATAAGAGTCTTATCTAGAGAAACCATCAGCCATTTTCTAAAAATAAATAAAAATGATATACTTTTTAACCATAAATGCGCTGTGATGCACCACGCATTACTTAATCACGTTGGAAAGGTCACGCGTGACGTAGGCGGAAGTACGGGCGAAAAACTCCATCTCATTTTCTCCTCCAACTTCACAATCGTCCGACATCGTTGTTTTACCTTTTCTTGTAAAGGCCGTTTGACCTTTCCAACGTGATTATGTAATGTGTGGCGCATCTCAGAGCAGTGCAAGACGAGCATTTGTGGTTAAAAGTATATAATTTTTATTTTTTTTAGAAAATGTCCAATGGTTTCACTAGATTAGACTCTTATTCCTCGTCTGGGATCATGTAGAGCTCTTTGAAGCTGCACTGAAACTGACATTTGGACCTTCAACCCGTTGAACCCCAGTGAAGTCCACTATATGGAGAAAAATCCTGGAATGTTTTCCTCAAAAACCATCCTTTCTTTTCGACTGAAGAAAGAAAGACATGAACATCTTGGATGACATGGGGGTGAGTAAATTCTGAAATGAACTAATCCTTTAATGTCTCTTGTAAAAACTTATTTGGACTCTTCCGTGTGTTCCAGTGTAAGATGTCAGTGAATGGGCATCGTGGCGAGTGCTGGTGTGTGAATCCACACACAGGGAGACCCATCCCCACCTCTCCACTGATAAGGGGTGATCCCAACTGCAGCCAGTACGTTGATGGCCTAGAGATGGATCCCTCTGTGGACCCTCAAAACTAAAAATATCCTCAACCCTCCCATCTTGACCTTCAAGTCTACAAACCCACAACCCCAAAGAGAGTGTTTCACACCTCAAACAAGCTACAAATATACCTTGTGTGTTTATACATTTTTGCGCTTGTAGATTTAAGATGGTTTGAAACAGTGTTGTTGCAGTTAAAGTACTGATATAACTGAACTGATAGTACTTAAATTAAATCCAAATGATATGACCAGTGGACTGATAATACTACTTTTCTGTAGGAAATTAACTAGAACTGTAAACTTATCTTTAACACTTTTACATACTTAGTATGTCTCTTGTGCTAATCATAATGTGTACGGTTGTATTTCTCTCATGTTGCTGGTGCTATTAGTTTCGATACACTTCTCTCATATGAGGAAATGCGAAGGTAGGGTTTTTTTACTGAATAGGACAGTCGCGAGCTAGTTCCTTACCTTAAATGATTTACAGAAATAAAATATATGAGGCTGCTTATGAAGTCTTAAAAAAATTCCTGATGTATGCAAATAAAAGTTGTCCGTTTGATTTTTTTGTGAATGCATCGGGAGTATTAGTACTAGGGCTGCATCCGAAATCACATACTCTCTTGAGTAGGTACTCACTTCACAACCACTAAAAAAAAGTATGTTCTATATAGTATGAGTGTGTGTAGTATGAATATAATCTGGACGTACTACATTCACCAGCGTCAGCTGATTCATAAATCCTCTCCTGTGGCCTCATGGGATATAGTAGGTCATCCAGGTACTTTTTTATGTATACTGTGAATTTGGACATACTTCTTTTGTCACATACTGTTTTTTGCCTACTATATAGCACAGAAGTATGAGCTTTCAGATGCAGCCCAACACTACACAGTTTATACTAGTGCAGTTGATGTTCTGTTACGATTGCATGTAACTGCTGACATCTGGTGGTCACACTAAGGAAGAGAAAACATAACTATAACACTGCATAAAATCTCATTGAAGAAGTGTTAAATAGATTTAATACAGAGAGCTGTTCACTAACTATTTTAACTTAACATTGTGATTTACTTTGTGCAAATTTTATACACAATTCAACCTTTCTGTTAGGTGTCATTGTCACTTGCTCTTTTGGACCCTGTGTTTTACATGTACACAAATAAAGAAGTATTTCAAGGTATTATTCGTAGTAAGAATCATAAGTGTACTAAAACTGAAATATATATATATATATGGGTCAGAGACATTTAGCCATTTAGTTGTGCGCATCAATAGAAATTTACAAAAGTGATATTATACATAGAAAGCAAGTAAAATGCAAGTAAAACGTCTACTTTTAAGATTTCATGTAAGTTTTGCGAGAATAAAATGTCAAAATGTGGGTGAAATAATGTTCCATTGTCATTCAGTGTAACATTTATATTTATGTAAAAATTTAAACGACATACTTATTCTGACCTGTACGTATTAAAATATATAAAAGAATAAGTGAGCATACTAAATTTAATTGCATTTTAAATGAGTAAAAACAAATGGGCAAAACCTAGGATAGTGGCAAAGTTTAAAAATATAAAATTACAAGTAATTAGCATTTGGGGTAAAAGTAATTAGTCTTAAATATGACATAAATAGATTTTTTGTTGTAAATATCCCTGACAAGATCGTTTCACTGAATGACATTTTAGTGGGTGTCTTCTGTAAATCATGCTAAAAATGTATGATATTTAATTTTTGCTCAGAAAACAAACAAACAAATGAAACAGAACCCATTCTGATGTATTGAAAAACAATTCATAGCTGTATTACACATTGTTTTGATGCTTGAAAACCCTTTTTCATCTTTGACATATATATGCATCTGAAGTCTTCATATATATGAAGACTTCAGATGCAAAAGCCTCTAAGTGCCGTCTGAAATTTTCTTCTAAAATGAGCATTTTTATCAAGCTCGTATGTTTAGGTTCAGTAATTTCACTTTAATGGCAATTAATAGGTCATTTTCATTGCCATTAAAGTGAAATAACTGAACATAAACAAACGAGCTTGATAAAAATGCTCATTTTAGAAGAAAATTTCAGACGTCACTTAGAGGCTTTTGCATCTGAAGTCTTCATATATATATACACGTATATACGTATATGGGTCAAACATGAAAAAGGGTCATTTGTCTTATATAGAACATAAATATATAAAACATTTTTTATAAAAGTAGAATATAATTTGTGATGCACCAATGAAATATTGAAACTCCTCCCCTCAGTGTGCTCATCTCAAACTATATTTGATAAGTACAGTACACAAACAAATAAAAACAGTTTCTGTTCTTGTATCTGAATATCTTTATATTTATATATTTATTAAATAAATGTTTTGTCTTTACAAAAGAGACAAAAATAAGAGTACATAAATTACATGGCGAATAAATATTGCACAAAGATATTTAGTTTTCATACAAAGAATTGAACCACCCATATTAGTTGATTTGGGCCCAGTTTAAAGGATTAGTTCACTTTCAAATAAAAATTTCCTGTTAATTTACTCTTTTAAAAAAAGAAGGTTTTTGATGGTACAAATGTCAGTTTCAGTGCAGCTTCAAAGGGCTTTAAACAATACCAGATGAGAAATAAGAGTTTTATCTAGCGAAACGATAGGTCATTTCATAAAAAAAAAATATATAAGTTTTAACAATAAACGCTCACCTTGAACTAGCTCTCTTCTTCTTCTCTATTAGAATTCCGACAGTGTAGACGCTGCTAAATGTATTACTGCCCTCCACAGGTTACAGTTTGAACTAATTGTTATATACTTGCACTGGCATATTGCATATGACAATTTAGTTCAAACTTTGACCTGTGGAGGGCAGTAATACACTTAGCAGCGTCTACACTGCCGGAATGGTTAAAACATATATAATTTTTTTATTTATTTTTTAGAAAATGACCGATTGTTCTGCTAGATAAGACCCTTATTCCTCGTCTGGGATTGTTTAAAGCTCTTTGAAGCTGCACTGAAACTGTAATTTTGACCTTCAACCCGTTGAACCCCAGTGAAGTCCACTATAAAGGAGAAAAATCCTGGAATGTTTTCATCAAAAACCTTATTTTCTTTTCGACTGAAGAAAGAAGGACATGGACATCTTGGATGACATGGGGGTGAGTAAATTATCAGGAAATTTTCATTTGAAAGTGGACTAATCCTTTAAATGAGCTGTTATACAATTAAATTGAATTAAAAATTTAAACTGAAAAAGTTACGGAAAAATGGCCAGTTTTTTTTGTTTACACAAATTATTAGATAGGCACCTTACAAACCTTGTCACATTGGTCTGCTTTGTATTTTTGTCTCATAACAGTGAGCCAAACTCCCCCAGAATCCTTTCCATGTTACTCAATAGTAAGAAGAGGGATATTGTCCTTTAAAAATCTCACAGAAACTTTGAACTGCGATCTGGTCAATCTGGTTTACTTCTAATGCCAATGCTGATGACAGAGGACTTTCTACAATTCTGAACTTCTGTCAGCCTCTGTTCCGACACCAAGTCACACATGCAATGCAAATAATTTCATAAGCACAAAGAACACACATTTTATACCATTAGGAGGAAAACTGGTTGCACTAAATTCAATTCTGTTGGCCAAAACCTAATAGTACCTTTGGTATTGTACTACTATGGGATTTTCATAATGCAAATAATCTCAATTTGCCTGCTTTTTAAGAACATTGAATTTGCTTTTTTGAATCTACACTCCTGCAAACTAAAGGTCAGCATTTTCAGTGTTTGTGTTTTGCCTTTGTGGCCCCTTTGATGCCGTGATGTAAATGAGTATTCAAATATTTGATTAGAAAAAGGCACTGAGATTTCCATAAGAACCGAAGGACCCTGATCTGTTAAAGTTTGAAAAACTAGTGAAATGGCTGGTTGGTTTGTCACCATTCAAATGGTGAGTCTTTATAAACTGCATGTTTGTACATGTGTCTAAAACTTTTTAAGGGGTTGTGCTTAGCTTTCTTTAATAGGCTTTTTTGTTTGTTTGTTTTTACAGTGGTTAGAATATGAATTTTCCTATGTCGTTCATGTTGGCAAAACACTGTGGCAAGACAATAAACTAATTTCCTGAAATCTTTGGAAAGGGTTCAAGAAAACAACAGAGTCTGTGAAGACTATACAAGAAGTGCTGTGCCACGGACAAAAGCAGAGTCATATGAAACAGTCATATTAAAGGGATAGTTCACACAAAAACTGAAATTATTTCATCATTCATTAACCTTGTCATTTCAAACTTGTATGCGTGTCTTTCTTCTGTGGACCATAAAATATTAATAGGTTTTTGTCCATACAGTACAATTAAAGAAAATAGAGTCCAGTGTTGTTTTTGATCCCATTGAGTTTCATTGCATGGGCAAAAACATTCTTCAAAATATTTTATTTATGTTCCACAGAAGAAAATGTGTCATATAAAAGTTAATTAATTAATGTTTTTAAAAGAATTCTTTTTTGGTTCAAAAACTTTTGACCACTAGTGTAGGTTTGAAATGACACAAGGATGAGAAAATGACGACAGAATTGTAATTGTTTTGCATCCCTTAACGCTCTTTAAGCTCATAAGACTTTCTAAGGTGTCTATGACATAAGATACAGCGGAAACTAGTCCATGACTCCCAAATGATACTTGATAGATCCCACCAACCCATGAAGATCAACGAGGACAACTGCAGGATTCAATAACTGGTGCTTGTATTGTGCTTTAAAAGAGGCTGTTTTATATAATATGGATTTTCCACAAATAAAGGTCAGACTCTTTAAGATTAAGATTAGAAATGATTGGCAAATCACATAATATGGTAGATGAGAGTGAGTGATGTTGTTGTTGTTGTTACGTGACCGGAGTTGTCTCATTCGTTGTTGTTGCCGTTGCTTTCAAGATCTTTGCACTGGATGTTTCCTCCATTAAAATCAGTGCCCGGCATTTGAACTCCATGCTTGTCTACGCACCAGCAGATGCCTCGCTTGCGCCCCCTGGAGGGTTTACACTGTGACATAAACCGAAAATGGACAAAGCAAAGTAAGCAGAGTAATTTGACCATGCCCTCATCCAAGAGCCATGTGTTTATAGGAAAGAAAACTTTCCGACAACTAAGCTTGCCATCTATAAACATGCTGAAGTGCAAAACTAACCTGTTTGCGCTTGAAGAAGCCTTTCTTATCACAGTTGGGTAGGTACAGAGAAAGAGCCATGACTCTGGAAGTGTCTTTCATCCTCTGGATAATCCCATCCAGCTTTCTTCGGCATGGACCCTGCGGTTAGCACACACATCATTAACAGAACAGTCTGGAAAAGGTGTCAGAAACACATTACTGACAAGTTAATTAACAACTTACAATGTCAGACTGATGTTTGTCCATTCCGAAGAGCGGGTAGTCCATATGACCCCTTGTCCTGAGTTTAGCCTGCTGTCTCTTCCGATCCTTCTGCATGGCCTGGGCCTTCTTGCTGTTAATGTGGTCTCGTTGGAATAATGGAACCTTAGCCTGAGGAAGCAGATCCTCCGTTACCTCTGGAACCAGAGCGTCTTCATGTGACTCTTGATCTAAGAAGAGGACAATAGTCAAATGCAATGGCATACTGAGACTGGCACTGTTCACGTAACAAATACACCTGGAGGATCTATTGACAAATGCAATATAATATACATTACTATGTTTTCAGTGGTGTATAAAGACTTTACATTATGAACTGTTATGTTTTTATTACTACACCGGTCTACATACACCGCGGGTCCCCTTTCATGTTAAGTCGCCATTTTGCGGCCGCATGTTTCTACAGTAGCCCTAAACGGACAAACTGCTCAGAGCGCGTTAGCTTGGCTGGTTACTCTCTGCTGTCTCAGACGACGGCATCTTTGTCCTGTGTCGGCCACTGTAGCTTCTCTATATTGCAATTCGCAACCTAACCACTAGATGCCACACAAATTTACACACTGCACCTTTAAGACAAGTCATTTCACTCAGCGGCCATCTTTGAAATGCCTCTCGGGCATGCAAGTGCAGCTCCTATCTCTTTGAATGGGGAAACATCAAATTCTCTAAAGCTGTTCACCATGCCTTCAATTAAATTTCATATTTGAAATCACCATTGAAATCTGACAACTGTCTCAGAAATTTTGTTTCTAAATGCTCAAATCATGACAAAAACCAGCAATTTTCAGGCTGGATCAAGTTAATGCGCATGTGCAGTCCTAAGCACGCGTCTGACTGTTTCTATAGGAACCGGAGCTTCTAACGGCCGCTGCAGTGACGCGATGACTTTACCAATCGGTGATTGTTCTTATTTAGAAGGCGGGACTTATTCCGCCATATTGCGCTTTGCACTTTCTCCCATTCATAATAATATGAGTGCACCGTCTTTCCATAAAGTCTTTGATGTCAGTCACAAAACCATAAAGACCATCAGTCTAAGGCCACACTGGATTGGTGTGCTCATCATCTGCCTACAACAAAGACCTCTTGCACTGTTCTTATTTGGGTCATTGACGAATAAGGTTTTTAAAAGTGTAAAAAAACATCATAGAGATATAATTAATTTTGAAGTTTTATTAAGTGTTATCAATGAGATTATGTGGTTTTTATAATCAATTAACACTGCTTTTGTCATTTTTTTTACAAGTTGGACAAAATTTGTCACAAAAAAAATTTGGTTTAACCAAAATTTCGGTTTTACCGAATGACACTTTTGGTTATACCGAATGACGATATTTTCAAACAATGCTAACAGGCTGATATCTAGCTAGCTAGCAAAATAACAATGAAACATTTTATATTTAATACAAGTTTTTAAAATATTACAACATTTTCCATGTTTTATAGCGGTTGTACCGAATGACCTGATGTTTCGGGACATGCGTATGATCAAGTGAAAACATGAATTTTTCAGATAGTTAAAAGCGAGTTAGTTACTTTGCTTCATGACCATGTGGTCCTTTGCAGGTGTCTGAATGATGTCACATCCTGTCACATGATATTGACCACATGACTTGATCCAAAATGGTCCCTTTATATTGGTTACTCCGAATGACATCAATGAAATTCATTTTTCCGGACATTCTTTCTCATAACAAAGCAACGACTTCAACACATAATTTTAATACCATTTTGCACTATGTTGTTATAAAATAATGCCAATAAAAAATATATACATTTATTTCATTTTAAGATATTTTAATCACAAATGAAATGCCTATATTGGCCTTTAGACGGTTAAACCGAATGACCTTTTGACACTTCAAAATCTTTAATTTACCTTTATATGTAGCAAAATATAATTAAACCCTTTTGGATTCAATAAAACAGATCTAGTTGTACTACCTTACATACTTTGGATGTCATATCTTTGTTTTTTGTTAATATCAAGGCCTTTGGACAAAAAAATGACCCGTCACATCATTGACCCACATACATTGAGAATGTTGCAGCTCAGATTATTTGTGCAATTGGTCCATTGATTTTAACAGAGGCTTAGCAAGACTAAGTTCTGACAGCAAGCCGGATCTCTTCAGAAGAGACAACAGATCAGCAGATATTGTTTTTTTAAGCAGTTGGCTTTCTCCAGGTGTCTCATAAAATCTCATACAGTAGATCTCTGATAAACTTTATTAGCGGAAATAATGCAAGTCTGCCAGAAAAGAAAAGAAAAATAGCTGTCATGCATATTTCACTGGCCATGCAATACAACCATAAACATAAATGTACCCTAGAAAAAGTTGTTCAAATTCCAAAAAAGTTACACTTTCAATCAAATCAAGCAGAACAATAAGTCTTCACAGTTTGAACTCAACCACCAGCTCTTTCTTTTAATTGAAAGCAGAGATGCCAGATGCCAACTTCAATTTGCCTAGTCTAGACCCTCTTCCTCTCGCTCACACGTCACTGCATTGCCCAGCTGTACAGTGAGTAATCAGATTCAAGGGCTTGACCCCTTCCTCGCCCCTCTGTGTCTTCTGTGGAGAAGCTAAGCAGCCAGGGTCACAACAGATGAGCAAATCTCCCAAGTGACGACATCACTGACAAATCGGAGAAAAAGCCTCAGCAAATCTTTGAAAATCATTGAATAAATCAACATGGTGCTTCCGCTTTCTTAATCTGTTGTTTTATCATCTGCCAAGCATTAGTTAACCGGATGTTTTATTTGAGGGATATTACGTTTTATTTTAGTGATGTTACAAACGCACTTCCGTGTCTCCTATAATCTGGGGTTATTGTTCTGGGAATGCATGCTAATCTGAGATCTGTGCAGCCCTGAAAGAGGATGTGTGCTCATTCTTTCTCTCTGCTTTGTCTTTGTGAGAAGTTTCTTCTGTTACATGTTACCTTTCATCACTAAATCTCATTTGTACAGTACAAAGGTGGCACAAAATGGGTGCATTTACCCAAACTCTTTAATATAGAGACAGAAATCATTCCCAAAACTTAATAATACGTGAGCATGTTTTGTTAATTGTTACCCCATTTTACCTCAAACTGTGACCTTTCTTTTTTTTTAATTCATGCCCTCAAAACTTCTGTTGTCCTTTTACTGTGTGTAGTGATGAGACACATGAGTGCTTTTATGAGCAGAGACAATTTGCAAGATAAATGAGTTTTATTTAGAATTGGGAAGCCATTAGAAATGCTTGGTTTGAGTTTGGCAACCCAAAATAGAACTCAATCAAATTGTCTCTGCCTATATAACAGTGTCAGCGGCCATAGATGTGTCTCATCACGCATATAAGGGCTATCCTACAGAATTGGTGCTGTCCCACAACCAAAAAACACATTTAAATTGCATTTAAGTATTCAAATTTTAGATGTTTACTAAGATCCTTCTATTATCTATTGAATCCCACAATAATATTTAAAATATCAGTAAACTTAATATATAAAATCATAATTTATTGGCTATTTTCAATTGGGAGGTGTCTGTCCCGAACCCTAACATCTAAATTTCAACTTGTGAAAATGATATTGAAATAATTTAAAAAATATATTTCTGATTTATTTATTTTTTTTAAGTGAAGTTAAAAAAATATATATATATATTTTCTATGTAAATCATGAAACTTTATGTAAAAAAAAAATGTGTCCTGCATTTTCATGTCACTACCGAAACAGTGTGTGTTTGAGTCCATTGGCTGAGACTGATTTTAACCACATCAGGAAATATTCCTGTGTCCCTCCCTCTCTTAGACTCTCTTTCATTGCAGATAGGTCCATCATTTTGAGTTAAATGTGTTCAGAAGTCTGAAAATCTGCGTGGAACTTTAAGGAACGTCACTACCAAACACCTTTTTCTGAAATTAAGCAATCTTTTATGGGTGTTATTCCATCAAATTTAGTTTTTATGCGTGTAAAACTGTGCTGATTAGCATCTTTGACCAGCTCAAAATTATCGAAAATAGTCACGACCGAAACATTGTTTCGGTAGTGACAAAAGGAAACACATAATCGTTTATTTTGGGGAAATAAACAACATTTTAGTACAATTATGCAAATCATTATTATTTTAATATGTTTTAGTATGCGAGTTAAAATCCGGTCATGTGATGTGGTCAGTACCAACACATTACTGTCACTACCGGAAATGTGCAGTCATGAATGAAACATGGGATGTTTGGTCAGAAATAAAGTATATTGAATGATCAGCTAAGATGTTATTACAGTGTTTGGTTCAATGTTTATTCAAACTAATGAATCCTTCACTTTGAAATCCGTATAATAAACTGTATGCCTTTTACAAAGTAATATTTGATTCAAAATACAACAAATCTCATAAATTACACTTGAAATATTGTTAAAATTGTAATTGTTATTGATTTAGATGTGAAAAAATAATATTTGCAAGGTAGATGTAAACAAAATCTTAATAGGTCAATGTAACCCTTTTTATTAAATTAATTTTTATTGTGTTTCGGTAGTGACAAATTTGGGGAGAGGAAAAACGTTCCAAAACTTTCTGAAAATACAATATGAGAATTAATTACAATTACTAGAAATGTGTACCTTGAATATTATACAGTTTGCATACATACAAAATTTGTGGAAAAATACATTTTTTCAAGACGTTTCCAACTCTGGAAATTCTTATTTTGTGGCCACAATATCTTTTTTTTACTGCCTGACACAATATGAATTTGTGAATACAAATAATTAAATGAATAAAAATATGAAATTATTACTTTGATACTAGGTTTGTCAGAAAATCGTTTTGCACCATTGCACCTTTACACAGAATTCAGAGATGGCATAGAGCCTTCTTAGAACAGCCTTAACAATTTTTTATTTTATTTTTAACTCTATTCTGAATGCCACCCCATTCTCCCGAGTCATTCTCTGTCAGAACCATTCTCGATTCCAGGCTAAATCTCGAAAGACGTGTAAGATGATGATTCAGAATGAAATATCTGCAGCAGCTGTTTTCAGTAAATGTGATGAGATCGCATAATCACAGTTTTAAGGGACAGCTGAGTTAATCGCAGATTTTTGCAAAGAAAGGCAGGGGAGGCTAAAGCAAAGCCTGTGAAAAGCAGTGAGATAAAGAGGATGACAGAGAGATAGATCTGCTGGTGTGTGGGTGGGGGTTGCTAGGAAAGAATTTGATTTGAATAGCAATTATGCATTCAATAAGTGCATAAACGCATAATAAATCCTACAACATCTTTCTGCTATACATGTCCTGACCTAGATAATTCAGCATAGATAGACTGATACTACTTTCTCTTGTATTTGTTCGTTTATTGCATATAAAACAGATCTAATGCATGTCAATAAAACGTACCTTTCGGCATATGAAGTGGTTTGTATAGACCTAGTTTCTCGTTCATGCAAACTCCTTTGCCGTAAAGCAGAGCGTGTAGCGGCTTTTCCTCTCCGCTCCGAGGCAGGCAGCGCAGTCCCTGTCCACATGTCCCCGTGTAGACTCCACACGCCTGGCCCTCGGTCAGTGCGCAGGTCAAGCAGCATCCGCAGCCGGGCTCCTTCACCACCTGACAGCCCATCCGCACCGGTGGACACATGGACATCGCCTTCTGATCGCATGGCTCACAGGGAACGTACGATGCAGAAATGCCGGGTGGACCCCATACAAATGTTATCAGAGTACACAAACTTAACAGCATGGTCCTACTGCAAAAAACCTATTCCACAAGCCTTGAATTAGTCGAATTCGTTCGAGAATGAAAGTAGCGTCCGGTACAAGGGAAGTGTATCGGTGTTTAAAAATAGCAATTATAAATCCTCTCACCTCTTGGTAGAATCCAATGGTTAACATAAGACATGAAATCTAGGTAAAATGCAATGTCCTGAGATGAAATGGAATCAATGGAATTCGGGGGAAGAGCACAGACCTCAAAAATAGGTGTAATCAACACATTCACCCCTATATTCAAAAAGGAAATCAATATGTGCCGGTTCCTGCAGCTTAATCAAGCGAACTGTGTTCACCCCGGAGAGCTGCTGTCAGTGTGAAGCTCTGCTCGCGTTAACCGCGGTGGAGGGAGGCGCACTGCACTTCATTTAAAGGTACTGGTGCTTCTTGGGCGGATCCCGGAGTGATGCTGTGCTATTCGACGCAGGTTCGGATTAAGCGAAACACGGTTGCATCAAAACAATGTGAGAGATAATTGAAGACTGCAAAAGTAAGGATGACATAAAAAGATGACTTAAAAGTAGGACGCAAAATCTACATGTATTTTTTTTGTCTTTAAAAAAAAAAGGAAAAAAAAGTTTAAAATAACCTTAAATAGACAATTCTTGTTGCTTATTATAATTGATTTATACGTGCACATCATTATTTATTATTTACTTCTAAATCGTGAAATCTTTAATCAAAATAGAGTGGTGCAGGGATGACATATTTAGCATATTTAGCATTTTAGCACTTCTACTAAGCTATTTCATGCAATCTGACTTATTTACGCTGTTAAAGAGTTGGATTCTCATGCTAAACATGGCAAAAGTTCTCAAAAAACGAGTTGGATGTATGACAGAGTATTTCTGTGCCAAATACACTCTTTCAGGGTTCGTATAAGTTTCGGAAATTTTTTTTTTTGGAGGTTTTTTATGACGTCGTAAAGGGCAGAATTCCTTGTATGGGCACTTCTCCCGGAAGAGCGTGCAAGAGAGCAAGAGCACGCCCATCAATGTGCTCCGTTCGGGGTATGGAAGTCGTCTGCAGCGCTGCACAGGACTTGCTCGATAAAGATTTGTCACTTTGATTTAGACCACGAAGTCAACAATGTCACCAAAGAAGTGTGTTTTTGGTTGTGAGGGAAAGATAGCCTTGCTTCCCAAAAAACCCAGCCTTAAGGGAACAGTGGAGCTGAGAGATTTGTGCTCACGCATTACATTGATGTGCTCTCGACATTTGTCATTAAAATAACCTTTATAACCGCCTCAAATTAACCATCAAAATAAGGATAAAGTTGTGTCTGAAAGTTGCAACAAATTTTTTATTGGTTAAAATGAATGGAGAATACCTAGTGTATTTCCTTGGCTGCTCGAGCCTTCAGGATCGGCGCTTATGGTTTTATAAACAAGGACCAGTTCAATGCTGGATTTACCTGTACAGAGGTCATGAGTCGGAAAGGTAAAAAAGGTCATGAGTCGGAACTGCAAGTGGTAAGTAAAACTGCATCAAATGTCTTTTTTGTAGGCAATCAGCGCGTAAGTGCATATAATGTAAACAACACGAACGTATAGTGAATCAAAAGTTATCCAGGAATAATGTGATGGTGTATTGTGTGTGTTTAAATACATTTGTTTAACTGAGCATCGATAGCTTGCAGACGTGTTATGTATGTACATAACACATGTATGTTATGTACCTTTTAAGTCAGTGGGTTTTTTAATGGGTTTTTGCTTGAAATAATTTCTGTGGTGAACACAAGCTCAAGATATTTTCACATTTTATTCTATGACATAAAATACATCAGTAATACTAATATCCTCTTGTGATTTATTTAAAGCTTTTGCTTGTCTTGTTAAAAAAACAGTTGCGAACAGGTAAACTCATCTACTCACTAGTCTGCTTTCACAGCCTCATTATGTTTATAATCACGCTCTTTCAAACTATTGTAACTCAAACTTTCAGGGAAAATGTATTTAAACAAAGAATAAAAGTTTTGTCTGAAGCTTATGATGGTGACGTTGAAGTCATCAGACTGTGGTGTAGTTTGATTATGTGGATGTGAGTGTGTGGAAACAGAGTGGACATAGCACTTAATTGACTCCACGGATCATACTGGAGTCAAAAGTGCATGTAAACATCCAAGGGCACATCCTATGTGACTTGTGCAAGAGGTGCACTGTGGCTCTGCTCAGTATCAGGCGCTTAACCCCCTAGTCCCATGATCCTCTTTTACCGTCCTCTCCAATTTTTGAATTGGAGTTTCAAATAGGGCTAAGAGCTTCCCTCTACATATTTATTTTCTCAGGGTTGAGGCAAGGTAAATTAATTATCCCTCTTTTTATTTACCTCCCTCCCCAACTATTGTTGGGATTTAAAGTAGGGCTGTGCACTCCCCTTTGGACAGGTTGCTGGGTAATTGCGTCCCTCTATTCCAGTGTTTCCCAACCCTGTTCCTGGAGGCACACTATGATTCACTATACGTTTGTGTTGTTTACAACCTTTCCTGTAGCTCAGTGGTTAGAGCATGGCACTAGCAATGCCAAGGTCATGGGTTTGATCCCAGGGATTGCACATACTCAAGATACAAATGTATATAATGCAATGTAAGTCGCTTTGGATAAAAGCGTCTGCCAAATGCATAAATGTTAATGTAAATGTAGTTTCTGACTTTAAATGAGGAAGTCCAGGTTTAGACAGGTCTTAGCCTGAAACCCCAGAAGCAAGGCTGTAAGGGGAATATGCAACATATCCTCAGTCATGTTATGCTAATCCTGAGAGGCTCATAGGGAGCAGTCTACCAAAGGGAGCATGCTTGCAGTCAGTACCTCCAAACTCCAAATGCACCGTGATCCACCTATATTCCTTTTCCCCAAGCTTATAAAGGGCACTCTCTAGAGATCTGCATAGCTAGCGATCTCCATTGCTATGCCAAACAAAAGGAGGTGATTACATCTACTTTTACATGGATCTAAGAAGCCCACAAAAGCACTCATCCGAGGGGAGCATATGTCCCTACTTCAAACCCCAACACTAGTTGGGGAGGGAGGTAAATGGGATAACAGGATGTTTTGTGGACTGTCCATTATAACTCCATATCAACCCTAAGGGGGTACTTGTCAAAATGGGAAGCTTATAGCCCTACTTTAAATTCCGAAATCAGAGTGGGCAGAAAAAAAATAGCATGGGACGCATAGTGTTCCAACTGTCGCGACTCATACTACAAAGCAACCCATCCAAAGGGGGAAGCATACATCCCTACTTGAAATCCAAGAATGGTTGGAGAGGAAGATTAATGGGATGGAGGGACGTTCTGCAGACTGCCCAACACAGTTCCATTCACCCTGTATCATTGTTAAGGAAGAATATGACAGAATGCTTATTCTATATTCTATAATAATCATTCTGCCCATGACAAACCTCATCACCAAATAACACCCATCCTAAGGGGATCGAAGTTTCCGACTTTAGACCCCAACCATAGTTTTGGAGGGAGGTAAATTGAATAGAGCAGTGTTTCCCAACCCTGTTCCTGGAGGCACACCAACAGTACATGTTTTGGATGTCTCCCTTTTCTGATCCATATATTTCTAGTCTTGGAGTTTCTACTAACGAGCTGATGAGTTGAATCAGTTGTGTTTGATTAGGAAGAGTTGGAAAATGCGTAGTGTTGGTGTGCCTCCAGGAACAGGGTTGGGAAACACTGGAATAGAGGGACGCAATGTGGACTTCACACTATAATTCTATCTACCTATTATAGACCCTAAGGGGGTACTTGTTTAAGGGTAAGCAGTTAGCACTTACTTAAAACTCCAATCAAATATTTGGAGAGGGGCGGAAAAACAAAATTGTGGCACACATGGTGTTCTGCCAAGCGCAATTACCCAGCAACCTGTCCAAAGGGGAGTGCACAGCCCTACTTTAAATCCCAACAATAGTTGGGGAGGGAGGTAAATAAAAAGAGGGATAATTAATTTACCTTGCCTCAACCCTGAGAAAATAAATATGTAGAGGGAAGCTCTTAGCCCTATTTGAAACTCCAATACAAAAATTGGAGAGGACGGTAAAAGAGGATCATGGGACAGAGCATTCTGCCAATAGCCTGACCATAGCTCTACCCTTGGAAAGAGCCTTCAGAGATTCAAGAATAGCTGATCTAGGCAGCAACAGAGGGATGACAACAATGATCTATCTCTGTTCCGCCAGTCCACTCTCCAGCCAGGTGAAGGGGGCGGGATGTCCTTAGACATACAACTGTCCTCCAACACCGTCCCAAATATAAGAATACATCAGTTTACAAAACATTATAAAGCACTGCTAAGCATAATAGTGAAACAGTTGACAAAAAGGGCAGTTTCCTTTAGCTTAACACCTTCAGCTACGGTGGAGGACGGGCTGATAAAAGTGAAGGAGTCCATCATCTTACTGTGGCCAACACCTTTGGCAGCCCTCACATTATTCATTTCCTGGACCCAAGTCCCAGAGGAGCATGGTGAACAACAGCATTGCTCTAGACCAGATAAGATAGCGGATCACATCATCCTACCATGACTCATGCTCGTATTGTTAGTCCATACTCCATGGTTCTCCTAGGGAAGCAAGCAAACATAATCTTTGTCCGCTCTACTCTCCAAGCCTATAAAACTGGAGAGAGCGTGTAGGAATCTTATTCCTTTAACCCTTTATATCTCCTGAAAGCTGCTGACTGAGACCTCGGCTCTGTAAATGTCTCCACGAACTCCTCACCGGCAGACCGAAGAGGCCAGAGTGTGAGATCAGAGCATCGAGGAGAACAATTTTTTTTTCTACTGAATGGCCAATGCATTGGCTGTGTGCTTTGTCGCATGAATGGCTATAGATCTGGCTTACTGCCTCAAGATATAATACCACTCAATAGGTAGGCCTAGTATTCCCGCAACATCCGTGCCCCAACACCCTCCTCAGAGCACCTCCCTCCAGCTTGTTTTTAGCACTGCTGGGCAGATTCCATGTTGTGCAGGGCCACAGGTCTGTCTCACCAGTGAATATGCCTTGTCATGAGCTGCAGTGGTAAAGCAGCGGACTCATCTGCCTCCACTCTACCCACCTGCAACCCCACGATCAAAGCTGCCATGCACTTTCAGCAGACGCGGGGGCTTGAACCGCGAGGTGCCAACACTTCACTTTTATCCATTTTCTTGTTTTTTTTGTTTTTTAAGAAAAAAAGTCAAGCAAGAAGGGGGCTCCCTCACAGTAGCTCATAGTGAGTGCACTCAGCTCCCTCAAGAGCCAAATGTACTCACTCTACTTCCATTGGCAAGACGGAAGCCTTCCAAGAGGATGCAGCACCAAGGGAAAGATCACTTGCAGGAAATAGTTGAATAGTTTGACTAGATGGGAGATACTATACAAGCTGCATACAGATTCCTCCATGATCTTGACGCATCAATGTGGAGATCTAGGAGGGAAAAAAAAGTCTCACAGACTTATACGCAAGGCAGCAGAGGAAACGGATTCTAAGTCCTCAGAACTAGACATGCCACATTATTATGCTCTTAGCCAGGTCAGAGATGGCTGCAGAGCGGCTTCCTGAACCAACATAAGAGCAGTGGTGTTTAAAATAATCTTCATTTTGAATCAGAAGAATTTGCAAAGCAAGCTTCCAGATCCCAAAAAATGGGACTTGAGAGCAATGAAGCAATCAGGAGAACACCAACAAGGATAAAACTCCCATCAGACTCCTCCCCATGCTCTGCCTACAATCGTTACGATCAATCCCACCCTGTTGCTTGGATGCATTCTGTGCAAAAAGATTCTATCGCTTAATAGAGAATTAAGCAAGAACAAAAGCTCTTACCATGAATGCATATCAATAAGTGCATCTGACTCCCTCGAGAGTCGAACAAACTCCAACAGATTCTCTTCTTACACATGCATACAAACAAAGCGGCTCCTGAAGACAAAAAAGCTGATTACATGTGACTCAGGCACCCTTTTACAGTACAGTAGGAGATATAATGGTACAGAGTAGATTTTAGATTACAAGCCAATCAATCTAACCTATTTTACACCATACGTTTAAGCATCATATGTTTTTTGAAATCTTAGTGTATTGTTGTATTTTGGGGTTTTAATTTGGACTGTCTGCAAAGCAAATGCAAAATTAAGAAAGAAAACAAAGATATGCATATCATCGATCTAAAAGAGTTTCTGGGTGATGAATTCTCACATTGTGCAAATAACGGTCCATTCAAATTCACCAAATGCTTAGCATTTCAGTACAGATAAGGGTTTGAGCAATCAATAATCATGCTATTTGCAGAGTATAAAAGTCACAGACTTTTATTGGAAAGTGCAGAGCTAATGACCTTTGTAGCTCTTAACTGTTGATGCTGTTGACCTTTGCTCCTAATATTCTCAAATCTCTCATCTCATACATATGATGCAAGTATCTGGACAGCAGTGCATCACTGCTGAGGTCATTGGGCAACCCCATAAACACTGATGTTTCAACAAGGAACCTTATAAACTTCAGTTCATGCCACGTGTATTTCAAGAGGTCATGTTTGCCCTAGGCTAGACGCTTTAAAACAAAGAGATCCATTCAGGAGCAAACCTGCATGGCCTGACTAACAGGGTTATTCTGCTGCACTTATGGCTATAACAAAAGAAATAGGGCAACATTGGTTCACAAAGAAACTTTATTTCTCTTATTTTGTATTACTAAGAGTGAATGTTTGTACCTGGAGAAAGTCTGAGGTCTAGTGAGATTGAGAGGTCTATGCTAGAAATTTGACTGATTTGACAGCTAAAACACAAATTATAATTTCTTTAGTGAACTAATGTATAATTAGGTGATTTAGATGAATGATTTCTTATTCACCCAGGAAACAGGTCAGTGTGTGCTCATTAGTCATGTCAATGCTATAGGCATTCCTGTAGGTCAACGAGAGCGTGACTAGCAGCGCCAAGGTAACGGGTTTAATTTCTAGGGAATGCATACTACTAAAATATATAGCTTGACTGAAAGTGTCTGCCAAATGCATCAAATGTTAATATCATAGGGAACCCATGGGATGCTTAATTTGGAACAATTTAGCAGGATCTGTCTATCTCAGCTCAAGTACTCAATGGTTTCCTGGCACCAATGGATACTAGCCCAATCTTTATGCCATTGCTTGATCTTTCCTATTCTTTTTCATGGCCAGTATAAATACTGTATGCATATACACAAGTCTGGGCCTGACCAGTGCTTCAATACTAATACTGGATCGCATACAGTAGGTCAGGCTTCCTCAAACCCAGCCCTGGAGGGTCACTGCCCTGCAGAGTTTAGCTGCAACCCTAATCAAAGATGCCTGAGCAAGCTAATCAAGGTCTTGAGTAACTAGAAAATTACAAGTAGGTGAGTTTGATCAGGGTTTGAGCTAAACTCTGCAGGACAGCACTCCACGGCCAGATTTAAGGAAACTCTTGCCTGTGGTTTTGGCGATAGTAATGTTCAGAAAATTTGGTCCTGTTAAGTGGTCAATGATTATACTCTGAGTTTGAGATCAAACTTTGAGAGGGGATCTGAGGTATATAGTTATATAGAATAACGCATGTAGAATAAAATGCTAAGTAAATTTTATTCATCCTACTTCAGGATTTTCAGCCATTTCCATACCAGAAAGCACCAATTACTGTTGCCAGGATACTGCAGAGGCTTGAGCTTGCACAGTCACCAGAACCAGTGCCAACCCAGAGCTGTTCTGCATACTGTGAAAAAATGCCAGACTAATCTAATCATAGTGGATTTGGTGGAGTGCTGAAGATTGTGTTTGCATGATTGTGTGCATGACTGAAAACTTCAGTATAGAGATTAATTTGTCTGCATGGCACTTTGAGAATCTAACCCTGTGTCAACAAGGAAGTCTTAGCTTAGTGTTGTTAGATAAATATCATCAGATATGAAAGTCAGCAGCAAAAAGTCAGACAGCATGACTATAATCAAGTGATAAATCGGAATGCACTTGGACTCAAAGGACCTTTTGAATGCTGATTAAAAATGTAAATAATGTAAAGAGTAAATTCATATTTTATTTCATTTTGAAGGATATGGCTTAAGTGCCTGACTGCTTTATATCCTCTGTGAATGTTGTACCACATGTAACTCTGGACTCATTGCAACATTTCATTTTTCAGATGAACAATTTAGTATTTTATACACATTATGGTTGAGTAGCCTAACTGAGAGTGAAGGTTAGTGACAGATAAATAGAAAGTAGTCTGTGAGTCAAGTGAAAGGGTCAAGCTATTTCTTTGCCAGAGAATTCCCCGGTTGGCTGCAGAATCGCAAACATTGATTGATTAGGGTGCAGAAATATTTCTGAACCTGACTCTTTGCAGTGTTGGATTGAAATAAGCATTACCTGTTTTAACTAGTTCCTTGTTGATTTAAAAAAAAATAAAAATAAAAAATCTTACTGACCCCAAACATTTGAATGGTAGTATATCTACGTTTTGCATATTTTCAATTTCATTTACTACTTTCCGTCTTGCACTTTGTACTTAAAACTTTTTATTTTAATTATTACACCTTAGTTACTTGAAAAAGCCAACTTACTGATCTACTACTAACGCTTATTATTCTTATTCTTATTATTAGATTAAAATCTAACATTAACACTATACCGCATAGCAACACCCTAGCAACAACCCCAAGTGCCCTAGAAACCACATATGATCACCCTAGCAGCCACCACGAGTACCCTAGCAACCGCATAGCAACCACCCTAACAACCACCCCGAGTACCCTAGCAACCGCATAGCAACACCCTAGCAACCACCCTGAGTACCCAAGCAACCATATAGCAGCACCTTAGCAACTACCTTGAGTATCCTAGCAACCACACTGAGTACCCTAGCAACCACATAGGAACACCCTAGCAACCAGCGAGTACCTTAGCAACTACATAGCAACACCCTAGCAACCACCCTGAGTACCCTAACAACTGTAAAGCAACACCCTAGGTACCAGCTGAGTACCTTAGCAACCACATAGCAACTACCCTAACAACCATCTGTGTATCCTAGCAACCGCAAATCAACACCCTAGCAACCTCCCCGAGTACCCTAGCAACTGCAAAGCAACACCTTAGCAACCACCCTGAGTTCCCTAGCAACCACCCAGAGTACCATAACTGTATAGCAACACCCTACCAACCACCCAGATTACCCTAGCAACTGCATAACAACACCCTAGTAATCAGCCTGATTACCTTAGCAACCGCATAGCAACACCCTAGCAACCACCCCAAATACCTTAGCAACCACTCACAGCACCCTAGCAACCACATAGCAACATCTATCTATCTGGCTTTTTAAACTACTAAAGTAAAACTGGTACCACTTTACAATAAGGTTCATTAGTTAAACTTTAGTTAATGTATTAACTAACATGAACTAACCATGAACAGTACTTTTGTTACTGTATTTACTAATCTTCATTAGCGTTAGTTAATGAAAATACAGTTCATTGTTTGTTAATGTTAGTTCACAGTACATTAACTAATGTTAACAAGATTTTAATAATGTATTAGTAAATGTTGAAATTAACATTAACAAAGATTAATAAATGCTGTTGAAATGCAGCTCATTATTAGTTCATGTTAACTAATGTAGTTAACTAATGTTAACTAATGAACCTTATTGTAAGGTGTTACTGTAAAACTTTAACTCTTTCAAACTGAAAACCTTCAAACTTCAAGCTTAAAACTACTTCAAACTTTCTGGCTAGTCTTTATCAAGCCAAGTTAAAGTTTTTAACTTTTTTTTATCTAGTTAATGGTGCTTGCAAAGCATCCATTATTGTTATCCTAAATACTTATTATTATTCTTCTTCTGGACAAAATTTCTGCTCGTAACTTGTCCTGCAGTTTTTGTCCTAGACCCATGAATGAGGTGTCAAATCGACCGGCTCATTGAGTAGCAACTGCCTAGCAACCACCCAGAACACCCTAGCAACCGACTAGTTAAACCTTAGCAACCACCCCAAGTACCTTAGCAACTGCCTAGCAACACCTTAGCAACCACCCAGGTTACCATAGCAACCGCCTAGCAACCACCCAGAACACCCTAGAAACCGCCTAGCAACCACCTAGCAACCGCCTAGCAACACCCTAGCAACCGCCTAGCAACCACCCCAAGTACCTTAGCAACTGCCTAGCAACCGAGGGGCGTGTTTTGCCACTGCAAGCACCATTCACATTTTCTTCAGGAAATGTACATTCTAGTTGTGTATATTGTTACTTTTCCTCATCGTTCAAAACAATTCTGTTAATCCTAATTTAATGTTTTTCCCTTCATACCACTATAGATCACTTTTGGTTGCAATGTTTTTAAGACATACACACAGAGAGAGAGAGAGAGAGAGAGAGATACACACACATGCTATAAACAGGATGTGTAAATTCTCATTTAAATTGGAATATGAAAACCCAAAAGGTCTGTACAGAGAAAATTGATATGTTTGTCCAGTAGGATATTCCTTTCTCTCTCTCTCTGTTGCAGTTCCTTTGGGAAATATAACAATGATGTCTGGGTCACCCGAACAGCATTGCTTAAGCCGTATAAAAGTTGAAGCGTTGTCATTGTTTAATGAAACTGAAGCCACAGCACTGAAAAAGGTAAATAACTAAAGCATGAACAGTCACAATAACAGTTTTTTAACAATCCTGCAGTTTATATGGAGAGATAAAAACCAAATCCCAGAATGATATATGACACTTTGCCTTTATTTTGTCGGACAGTTGAGAGTATACAGAACAGTAGGTAAGAGAGAGTAATTGGGACATGACCCAGGTTAAATTCCAGTCTCTTTGAGCCAACAGCCCAATGTGTATATATAGTATATACTGTGCAAATCTCTCAACCCGATCTCAGAACCATCTGTACAGTATTTCTGATCTCATTCTCTCCCGCTTTTTCTCCATTCCCCTTTTTTTGTAGCTTTATTCTGTCTCTCTTAATCTCTCACTTATGACAACATTTCTTCTTTGTGCTGACCAAGCAACACTGACTGCATTGAACTGCACTGCAGTGTCGTTTCACTTTTCAGTGTTTATACAAATGCACACCCTACAATCTGTGATAAACTTTCAACTAAACAGTTGCTTTTTTTGTTCATAAGTTCATAATTTACACACCCTTGCAGTCAGACTTGCAAATAATTTTCATACAAATTAATGATTTTTGACTGAATTGTTTGTGTTTGTTTCATTTCATTAAGCACATAAATGTCCTAGACATGTTGATAAATTCATGCATGCCACGATTCTTTGGTTTCTGTGGTATAAGTGACATTTCCAGACTGATCATATGACATACACAATGATCACAATGCACTTTGACTTTCCCATGCTCCTCACTTACAAATACAGTTTAATGAGGGTTTTTTTTAGCTCTCTCGCTCCCATTGTTGAGCATGTGCAAAGAAAGACCGTTTTAAGTCAATTGAACATCTCTAGATGTGAGCTGTGTATAACTTTTGATTGCCACATATAACTTATTTGGATAATGCATACAACATAGTGACATTTATGTATAAACAAAATGGGTATGTGAACTTCTGGGTTCCAGTAAACCCTCCAAGTGCACATATACCCTGGATACCCAGGTAAAAATAAAGTGTACTTGAATGCACTAAAAAAACTTAAATGCAAGCAAGTACATTTGTAGTACATTCTTATTTTTGTGCTAAATAAAATTGTAAAAGTTATACACTATAAATACACTAATTAAACAAATAAATTCTACTTTAGTAGTACTTCAGTGCACTTGAAAGGTATAATAAATACCACTAATACTTCAATTGATTTTTAGTGCCTTGAAATAAAGTATAATACCGCAAAAATATACAGAGCAGTTTTATTAGTGTATTTCTTAAAAGTGTGCTTTGAATGCTTTAAAAATTTTAGTAGACTTTTATATAGTAATCCTAAATGTATTTATTTTTTTAAATATATTACTTATGTACTAGTTATAAGTAAATTTTCCCAGCTTAAGTGCACTTAATATAAATGCACTAATTAGCACTAACACTTAAATAGATTTTAAGTGTAGTCATATAAAGTAAACCTAATATACAAAAGTGTTTTATAAGTGCATTTCTTAAAAGTGTGCTACGAATGCTTTACATAAAATTTTAGTGGATTTTTATATCACTAAGTTCTATTTTAATGGATTTTCATGAAAATACATGCATTTAAAACACATAAACTTAACTACATCATATAAAGGGAATATTAACAGTTACGATATTTGAAATGAATTATTTAATGTTTAAAAATATGTGGGCAATACATTATAAATACCTATTTTAAATAATTCACAAGTCTAGATTCTATGTCTGATGAGTATATTTGAAAGTGTACACTCTAAAAAATGCTGGGTTAAAAACAACCCAAGTTGGGTTGAAAATGGACAAACCCAGCGATTGGGTTGTTTTAACCCAGCAGCTGGGTTAAATGTTTGCCCAACCTGCTGGGTAGTTTTATTTAACCCAAATATTGTTTAAAAATTACTGTATTTCTTGCTTAAAATGAACCCAAAATATGTTGGAAATTAACATTTATTAATATGTTTAATAAACAAACATTTATTAATACTTTTTTTGAATAATATTTAAACAATAAACATTTATTAAATTGCTTATTAATAAATGCTCATCTTTTTGATTATTATTGTTGCCTCTAGTAATTATGAGTCTGATTTTTAATTTCCAACCTATTTTGGGTTCATTTTAAGCCAGACATATAGTAATTTGTAAACAATTGTTGGGTTAAATAAAACTACCCAGCAGGTTGGGCAAACATTTAACCCAACCGCTGGGTTAAAACAACCCAATCGCTGGGTTTGTCCATTTTCAACCCAACTTGGGTTGTTTTTAACCCAGCATTTTTTAGAGTGTATGAAAGATAGATTCAAGTGTACTACAAGTGTAACTAAATACATTTTTAAATACAGAGATAGTGTGTTAAAAGCACACTTTAGTTCATATTCATGGTGTCTCAAAATAGCACAGTTGAGTACACTTATTATTATTATCTTAAGAAGTGTTAAAGAAGAATTTTTAGTATTTTAAGCATAAAATTTGTGCGTGAAAATAGAGCACTTAAGTACATTATGGAAGTGTAAGTATGCTTAAATAAAATGTATTTTATTTTCACCTGGATATATAGTTCAGGACTCCAGTGCATGTTCCTTTATAAGGAGTATGTGAATCTGGAGCTTAGTGATTTACTCAAAAAGTATTAAATGAAAACACTGAAGCACTTTCACACACTGAATGAAGGTGTGTGAATTGCAAATATTTAAAATAAGTACACAGACATAACCTTGAAACACCTGCATTAATCTGTTCTTGGCCTTGTATTGTAACCCATGATAGACAAAAAGACAGAGATAAAGAGATAAAGAAAAAACACTCAAATAAGCAGTAATATAAGTTATTTCCGCTGAGATAGCAGATTCTTACCGGATTTGCCATGAGAGGAACATCGCTCAGCTCAAACTGAGGGAAGGAGTTTCATATGGAAGCCAATCATTGCTCTGTGAACTACGTGGTGATGTTTAACAGACCATTTCCTCTGGACTGCTTACTCAGCTGAAGGAGTCCCCCAGGTCAAGAGATGCTAACTAATAACACTTATTAGCAACGTGTGCTGATTAGGGAAGGTGATAAAGTTAAAGCTCCAGTGAAAGCAGTAATTAATTATGTACGTAAAGTTCATTAGCCACTCATTCATCATTTCCTTGCTCGGGATAAACCATGATGTAAGTTGTAAAATATAGTATAACATTTAGCACTCTTCACAGTGCACATTCAAACAAGCTTTACAGAAATATAATTGATCTAACACATACTCTAGCATTAAAGAAAGATTTTACCTTCAAAGAAGATTTGCTAACACTTTACTTCTAGCTTCCATTTGTTAAGATTAGTTAACATGAACTAACAACGAGAAATTATTCTACAGAATTTATTAATCTTAGTTGATTGATTTAAGCTACTAATACATTATTAAAATTAAAAGTTGTATCTGTTAATATTATTTAATTAACCTAAGCTGAGCAGTGAACAATAAACAGTTGTATTTTCATTACCTAATGTTGACAAAGATGAATAAATACAGTAAAAAAAAAATTCATTCATTTTAGTTAATGCATTAACTAACATTAAGTAAAGGGACTGTTACCAAATATTCTTATGTTCACTAAAGCTGCAGTTATTTGATCAAGTCAAGTAAAAACAGTAATATTGTCAACTACAATATTTTTTTTGTTTAGTATTCTTTGAAGAGAAGAAAGAAAAACATTTATCTTAAATACAATTTATTTTTTAACATTGTAAATGCCTTTACTGGCATTGTTGACCAATTTAAAAATAATGTCCTCTTGCTGAATAAAGTATACATTTATTTAAAAAAAAAAAAAGTAAAACTTTTTATAGAAAGCTAAAATTACTGTTTTAACAAAACAACAAATATGATTCCCTTTGGAAACGCTTCTGCATGACCGCGTCTTGAAGCATGTGTGAAATCAGTCCAATTGCGTGACGGAACGCTATAAGCGGGTGACGTCATGACCAGGAAGCTATAAAGCACACCTGAATTTAACAGTGTTAGTTTCTGTTTCCTGACGCGCGGAACACGCACGTAAACAAGAGGCGGGATTTATCACACAAACCAATCATATCCAATTACAGTGCGATGGAGGCATTGTCTCCTCTCATGTGACTTTCCCCCATTCATTCTCAATTATATACATTCATTATATATATATATGCTATATACTGTATGCTATATATAAGTAGTCTACCTGTAATATGAAGCGTTACTGACCGTGATTGGTTATAATGCTCAACACTGCAAACTACGTGTAAAAGAAAACGACTATAATGTAACATGAACAAATTTACAGTAAATGTAATGTTGCAATCTTCATATTTATAGGTAACGCTTCATATTACAGGTAGACTACTTATATATAGCATACAATATATAAGCATATATATATATATATATATATTCTGAATCTGAACTGATG
>RJVU01051519.1:8694914-8717247 GCA_003731715.1 Anabarilius grahami | reverse complement strand
AGTGTCCTCACTTTCCCCCATTCCCATTTTATATGTTATTGCCAATGTTTTAGAGATTAAAAGGACACTGCTGCAAATGGTCCCTCAGGTTTATGCTGAGTTAATGGCTGCCATTTTTAAGAAAGGAACAATTCTGTGGGAACACTGTAAGCCCTTTGCATGAAATTGTTTGGTTTTGATAGTTTTATGTGGCGTTTTAGATTAACCAACCCCAGAACATGTTAGGACGGTGTTTAGTAATGCCTTCTAGCTTTGTAGCGTGAGATACCTGGTGTGAAGTTAATGAGAATGGACAGATTAGGGGTCAAGTTTTCATTATTTTGTTCATTTCATGTCTCAGTGCTGATGTGTCTNAAAAAAAAAAAAAAAACCCTTCTGCCGCAGAACTACTGTATTTTTCTCGTTCTACACCCCCACCCCCAAATCTGTCCCAGCACACGTTCCCATCCTTCAGCTCCTGCCAAGACCATAACCCAGTGTTATTAATCCAATTTCCCCATCAGCTATCACAGCACATCACCATTTCTTGCTCTTTGTAGACACTTTCCCCTCATCCCAACTGAAGCCCTCTTCTGCAGCTACTGTGCTGAAGCTTTACAACACTTAAAGGGTTAGTTCACCCAAAAACGAAATTTCTGTCATTAATCACTCACCCTCATGTCGTTTTACACACGTAAGACCTTTGTCATCTTCAGAACACAAATTAAGATATTTTTGATGAAATCCGAGAGGTGTATGACACATCCATAGACAGCAATTTCAAGCCCCATAAAGGTACTAAAGACATCGTTAAAACAGTCATTTGACTTCACGGGTTCAACCTTAATGTTATGAAATGATGAGAATACTTTTTGTGCACAAAAACAAAACAAAAATAATGACTTTATTCAACAATATCTTCTCTTCTGTGTCATTCTCATTTGCTGTTTACGTCCAGCGCTTCCAGATTCTACATCAGAATCCCAACTCATTATTGGCCAGCTCCTGCGTTAGAATCTCACACATCCGTTGTGCTGCTCATGTGATCAGCCTCTACCAATACTGAGCCGGCATTCTAATGTACCTCTCGGATTTAATCAAAAATATATTAATTTGTGTTCTGAAGATGAACGAAGGTCTTACGGGTGATTAATGACACAAATTTCATTTTTGGGTGAACTAACCCTTTAAATCTCAGTCATCAAACCAACGGCAATATCATATCTAGAGGGTGTAACAATACATAGATATGGATCAATACATCAATCAAATGACTGACGATATGCAACGCTTGCCAAAAGCGCAACAAAAGACTCGAAAGAGAACTAATTTCTGTACTCAAGTGCTGTGTGAAGAGCGAGTTCTCTTTCGCATCTTTTTGTGCTTGAATTATATCAAAATGCCCGTCTTGGCAAATGTTCTAGTAAACATAGTCGGTTACTGCTGCCTTCACGTGCTATCGAAAATTTATTACATCCCACTTCTGAAGTCGTGATTATGAGCTCATCGCATTCAAGTTTAGATTTGAGAGGGCGTTCATGTGCAATTTTTACCTTGGACACTCGTATTTACGATAATTCCGATTGTATGTGAAGGCTTAAAGGGGTGGTTGATTATGATTTCACTTTTTTTAACTTTAGTTTGTGTGTAATGTTGCAGTTTGAGCATAAACATCATCTGCAAAGTTACGATGCTCAAAGTTCAATGCAAAGGGAGATATTTTCTTTTACAAAAATAACTTTTTAAGGACTACAACAAATGGCTGGTAGGGAGTACAACGAGCTTCTTCCTGGGTTGGTGACATCACAAGCCCCAAAATTTTCATAAACCCCACCCCCAAAAACACGCAACAAAGGGGGCGAGGCCATGTTGGGCTGCTTTAGAGAAGAGGAAGAGTTGTTGTAGTAGAGTGTTGTTGACATGCCGTCATTTTACGCCGGATTGCTTCACAAACGAGGGTCAATTCAATTTACACAAAAGATTAACATGACGGCACATGCTAGTCGATGAGTTGAATCATCTCCACAGCAACTACATAAATTTATCCACTAACCATTCAGAAACATCCAGTTTCATTCTAAATGTTGCAACTTCTTCCTGAGTCTCTCCATCAGTGTCGACTCTGTTACTGACAATCCTCATTTTGGCTGCGTGAGATTCTCCAGCTTTGTTGTTGTTGAGCAACCGAAGCGTGAGCTGTTAAACCCCCCGCCTCTTCTGGAAAGGGGGCGTGGAGCAGCATCTCATTTGCATTTAAAGGGAGAAACAAAAATGGCGTGTTTTTGCTCACACCTAAGTAGAGGCAAATTTGACAAGCTATAATAAATGATCTGTGGGGTATTTTGAGCTGAAACTTCCAAGACACATTCTGGGGACACCAGAGACTTATATTACATCTTGTGAAAGGGGCATTATAGGTCACCTTTAAGTAAACATAAACAGTAGAGAAAGCAAATGCATGTGTATCAGTATATTGGATCCGTGCATTTGGTCTCAAAGTGATAGCAGCCTAATAAACCTGCTGCCATCTGTGTTAATCTTAATTAAATAATCTGGCCCAGCCACCTCAGTCACTGTGTGCCCCCTTAATCTCTGCTCCATTAACCCCCGGACCATGATTTCTGCAGAGTTGGACTACACCACCACCCACACTTTAGCACTGACTTAGGCGTCTAACATCACAAACATTGCATTTATTGCTCTGGCCACATCTGCAGTCTTCATGCCTCCAGTAGCAGCCTGTGGCATGTTCACACAGGTGAGCAGGGACCCTAGCCATCTTTCTTCTGGTGTTTTTCAGAGTCAGCAGAAAGGTCTCTTCAGTGTCCTAAATTATTGTAACCGTGACCTTAATTGTCTACCGCCTGTAAGCTGTTAGTGTCTTATGTACTGTTTCACAGGTGCATGTATAAACAATACTTGTTTATGGTTCACCGAACAAGCATGAGAAACATTGTTTAAACCCTTTTGGATTTTACAAAATTATATTTAAAATACAGTATCCAGATTAAAGGATTTTTTTTTTCTTCTTGCTGAGTGTATTTGAAATGTCCCTCTTAATGTCCCTTGAGCAATACATTTAACCTCAGGTTGCTCAAGGGGGATAGTCCCTGTTGTGTGTGTAGGGTAATAAAACCTCCCTTCCCCCAGTCTCCTTCCTTCAACCTTCAGTAAAGATCTTTGAGCCCATTCATTCCAGAACTTATTTAATTTAGTTAAAAAGAGAGATAGAGAGGACTCCATCCCAGATGAACTAATCACTCTCACATGGAGGAGGAGGTTTGGTTAAAAGTCGTAGAGGGCTTAAAAATGGAGTGGAGCTGAGATTCATGGGGATGCATATTTATCTTTTAACCCTAACAAAGAGCTTTATGAAGCTCATCTCCCCCTGCAACCACACTGGACATAAATCAATCTGTTTTGTGTTTTATTAGTCACATTTCATTTCATTTGTTTACATTTCATTTGTTTACATGGTTTCCAGGTTAATGAAACATAATTTTCTTGGGCCTGCACTATAAAGGAATAACCAATGCTTAAATATATTTTTATATTTATATCGAAAATAAAATTCATTGAATCAAAGTCAAGTCAAAATCTCATAAATCTTTTTTATATATATAATTATAACTATAAAACAGCAAAGCATATTCCTTGTAGCTTTACTGTGCTACTACAAACTATTGTTGAGATATTTTATATTATTATTAAAAGTCACCTTTTCAGATCTTTATTCAACAAATCCTTGGTGAACACTGTATGTGTCAGTATTATTTTAACTGAGCTGAGCACTAGGTAAGAACCAACTCACACACAGATCTTTGTTTTACCTTTTTTCTTTGATGAACATTAATGACAGACATCACAGCAACTGGTTTATTAGGCTGCTGTCACTTTAAGAGCTGCCGCTGCCGAACATGACGTTGATCTGACGTGCATCTCATTTTCTCACAACGCTTTAATTTCATTTGAGATGTTATTTAACTCATTTAAGACTGCTCTTACAAAGGATACTCGACAAAACTGACATTTTGGGATAATTGTGTGTGTTATTGTTCATTCAAGCGCAAAAGATAACTTGATTCTGGCGTGTTGTCTGTGTGCACGATACTGGCGTGAGTCTAAAGGCTGATTTATACTTCTGCATTGAGTCTACGCCGTAGCTACGGCATAGGCTGTGTGTAGTAGCTTGCATAACCTACATGACATGACATGAACCTCTTCAAAAATGTAACAATGCATCAATTCTACGTGGACCGCAAGCGCTGTGATTGGTCTGCTAGAAACCCTCCCTAAGGTCAAAAAAGTGGTGCAAATTTTCTACTAATTTTCAACTTCCACAAGAATTAATAAAAAGCTCTGTTTCAGGTGACGCGCCGTCAAACTGCAACAAAAGTCTGCAATAACGAGTGTGCAACCAATGCACGCTCAATGCTAGAGAATACCCATAATGCACTGTGAGAGTCGTGCACCGAATCCCCGCGTCTGACCAGAAAATGGCGCCCGTGGCTGAATCAACCATCCATCCATTTTCCAAACCACTGGTCTAATGTGGCTACAGCGTATAAATTCCTTTTTAATTGATTATTAAATTGTTAATTAAGGTTTATACATGCAGGCAAGTTTCCATGACGGAGTTCAAGATAAATATTATCATTACTACTGGAGATGCCAGTTTGCGAAGTTTCAGATAATTTTTTAAACAGCAAGCACAAACTATGCAAAAGCGGCAGCCCTTCCAACACACTCAGTGTCCGAATTCACTCACTCGTTTTCATTCACTCCCTCAAGTGAGCTATGTTAGTGGAGTAATGTAGGGAATAGTGAATGAGGGTATAGGAGGTGATTATGGTGAAATGCTTGTGAACTATCAGAGCAGATCTGGAGATTAAGTTCAGGTTGAGTGTCCTCATATAGTGCAGATGCTGAAAACACCATGAACATCAAACGTGCATGAGTTTAGATGTGTCCAAAATTCAGTCAGTTGCATTGCTTCTCCACATATCACAACTTATTTCCCGTGGGGTGGGATGAATATTGGTTCTGTTGATTTTAAAACTTTTAACTCCATAAATTTTTATCTCCGGAAAGACAACTCTACCCATTTTGCTATGTAGTGACAAGTTGCATCTGTCATTTGCTGGGGCTTATAATAATGCTTCGTCTTAACAGTAGTAAATTATCCTGAGTGAGAATTCCTAATATGCATTTGGTTGCACAGAATGTTAACAGAGCATCAACTTGCAGTCAGACAAGTCGGCTGTTCAGATAATATCTCTGACAGAGACAATAGCTTTCAATCCTGTGCTCTTCTTTAAAACTGCCAGATTCTTCAGTGATGGGCTGCTCTGGGAATTCAGGCAAGCTACGCAGGGGAAGCCATGGGAAAGGAAAGAGAGTAGTAAAAGATAGAGAGTAGAGGGGCAATGAAAAATTTAAGTAACGTTAGCAGAGACATAATCAAGCAGGCATGCAGGCAAGATGGAGGAGGCCTGGCAGAGAAGGGAGGAGGGAAACAGAAAAGGGAACTAAACATTGGGGGTGGGCTGTGCTGCCTGAAAGAGAACTGCACTTGAATAAGAAAGAAAAAGCACAGAGACCTTGCCTTGCATTTGCTGCATCATGGATCTCCTAAACCACCAATGGATGTTGAACAGAACACATGGGATTTCTGTAAATTTTGAATATGATTCAGTGAGAATTGTGACCTCTTCAGAATGCCATCATTATCTATTGCAGTGGTTCTCAACTGGTTTGGCCATGGGACCCACATTTTATTTTTTTTTTTAGGAATTTGACCAAATTCTTAAAAACAAAGATGTGTTAGAAGCAGGAAAAATGGGCGAGCGTAAGGATTTGAGCGAGTTTGACAAGGGCCAGATTGTGATGGCTAGACAACTGAGTCAGAGCATCTCCAAAACTGCAGCTCTTGTGGGGTGTTCCCGGTCTGCAGTGGTCAGTATCTATCAAAAGTGGTTCAAGGAAGGAACAGTGGTGAACCGGCGACAGGGTCATGGGCGGCAAAGGCTCATTGAAGGCTGGCCCGTGTGGTCAGATCCAACAGACGAGCTCCTGTAGCTCAGATTGCTCCAGAAGTTAATGCTGGTTCTGAAGGTGTCAGAATACACAGTGCATCAGTTTGTTGTGTATGGAGCTGCATAGCTGCAGACCAGTCAGGGTGCCCATGCTGACTCCTGTCCACCGCCGAAAGTGCCAACAGTGGACACGTGAGCATCAGAACTGGACCACAGAGCAATGGAAGAAGGTGGCCTGGTCTGATGAATCACGTTTTCTTTTACATCACGTGGTTTTGCATGCATTGTCATCATCCCAATAACATGAAAGGCCAACATTAATGAATAAATACACACTTCCAACAAATTCATAGTCTATAGCAGCTTCAACTTTCTAAAGAAACACAAATGATACAGCTCCCCTAGAGGATGATTTCAACACAGAGTATTTCAACACATATACTAAAGCGTTGGTGAGGACATGTTATTTTGTAAATATATTAGATAAAAGGCATTGTAAGATGCAATGTGCAGAAAAGCCTTGATTATATTCACAATATAGCATGGATATAATCACAATAAAAAATATTAAGGACATTTTTTAAAAAACAAACTTAAGGAAATGCATTAGGTGCCATTTTTCCACTTGAGGATCTACTGACATTGATATGCAACAAAATGGGAGCTGTTTTCATCTACACATTTTAGAGTGTAATTAAAGCTCTTTTTTTTTTTATGGAATATTATACATTTAGTCTACATAGCTCTTTCAAGGTATAACAGACCTCTGTGGGTCTTTTCTAGTTTTGTTAGTCTATATGAATTATGGAGTGAGAGGGTAGCTGTCTTTAAGATATTTTTGTTCTGTTCTGCTCGTGTATAATTTAATCTGCCGGTTGCCGAACACAGAGTGCTCTCAGTCTAGGGCCTCCCAAAGCCTAGGAGACAACCAGGGTCGCAGGGCAAGAAAAGATACCCATTATTTCCGACACCTCACTCAGCCACTGCTAATTATCACCCACTTAATGAGGGTCCCTCAGGGGCTGGTGAAAGCCAACCAAGCTGAAAATTTAGTTTTTATTGTTAGAGGTCCAATCACTAATTTTGTTATTATGGGCCAAGCACCAGAAGTATGTATTGTTTGTGTTAGCTTTCTTCTTTATATTATTACTAGAAGGTTTAGTTCTTCCAAATATGAAAATTCTGTATTCATTTAATGGCTTTCGTTCATCTTTGGAACACAAATGAAGATATTTTTAATATTGCATTTAATAATCACTGGAGTCGTATGAATTATGGATGCACTTTTTGGAACTCAGGCACCGTTCAATCCCATTATAAAGCTTGGAAGAGCCAGGATATTTTTTAATTTAACACTGATTGTGTTCGTCTGAAAGAAGATAGTCATATACACCTAGGATGGCTTGAGGGTGAGTTAATAATTGGATAATTTTCATTTTTGGGTGAACTATCCCTTTAAATAAATGGTGCGGCACCTGGGTTCACATTGTTAAGCCACTAGTTAATTTCTCTGGGCTTCACTAGCCCGTATACACATTTTAAGTCACAGTTTTAAGCTATCATGGTACACACAGCAAGAGTGCACTAGCGTTAAGCCATTCGGCAACGCAGGCATTGGCACACATAGATAGCAAACATGCGGTTCTCGTGGCTCTCCGCAGCAGTATAGCAGCAGTATGTTTCCATGCTCACAGCAGCACGTACACATTTTGGCATGTTTTGTTCATCTTCTCGTTTGGGGGTAATTGTCGTACATGATCACAGCAGCATATTGGTGTATATTTGGCAGTAGCAAGTTCCTGTGCTCTGCAGCAGCAGCAACAATAACCTACAACAACAGTAATAATCCACAGCAGCAGCATAGCAGATCATATCCATTACCATGCTAAAAATCTTCTGATAGTTGCCATGATAATAATAAAATTAACAAACATTAACAAAGATTTCTGTTTTCTGCTTAGTTTGAAAAACAACTAAGACTGCATCAATTTTGAAAAAGTAAGGTCAAGTCAGATCCAGTATTTTTGTTGTTTTTAATTGCATTCTGGTACCTCTTCTTCAGATAAATGCACTGCTTGCATTTGTTTCAATCGAATGTTTCCAAAGTTGAAAGGCAGAGTTGCCACAATGCTTCTAATACTTTACGGTTATCAGTATTGTCAGTATGGTTGTCCTGGAGTTTGCATGTTTCCCCTGGGTGTTCTGATTTCCTCCTCAAATCCTAACCCTTAAAAGTGAATATGAGACAGTAAGTTGTCTGTAGGCGTGAGTTTGAGTGTGAATGCATGTGCGTGTTAGCCCTGCAATGAACTGTCCAAATGTCCAGGGTGTTTCACGCCCATGAATGTGTCAGATGACCACTCGCTACTTTTACTTTGTGGCACCAGCTAAGGAATTTCACCTGAACAGTACAGGAGCAATTGAAGAGGGTTGTTCAATAAATAAAAATAAAATATAAATCAGAGTGAGTTTGTCAGCTGACCAGTCGGAAGGATTTGTGAGATATCAGATAACTAGCCTCTATTGCCAATGTAAGGAAAACACAAATGTTATAAAATAAATTCTAAAAGATAGACAAGAGTAACTACTAATTGAATACCGTGAATGAAGAAATATTAATTTGAGTAAAAGTGTGATTCATTTGGATGTTGTTTGCACAAGGTTGAGTGTGCAGTCCGATGGCAGTGACATCTTCAACTAGTTGTGTTGGGTAATAATACAGTGGAAAAGGAACTGGAATCCATTTCAGCAGCTTTGAACACAAAGTGGCATGATGATCTAACAATCTGAAACGTGTAGATGAGACCCTCAAAAGGGTGCAGACGGTTCCACTCACCACCGCTTAACCTTGTTGCAGAGATGTCTGTTTCGTCTTCTGCCTTTTTGTGCAAGAGACCCAGGACATGGTTGTTTCTGGGTCATTCCATGTCAGATCAACCAAATTTCGGAAACTTCCCCTACTCAAATTTAGATTTTTTTCTGTAGAAAGACAAACATATATCGTGATGAAAGCCAAAATATTAAATATTTACTGAGTAATCCACTATTTTGTAGAGGGGGGTCAATTTTCACCTGAGATTTGGAGCCAATTTACAGGGGTGTAAAAATGACTTTATAAAGATGGCAGCATCATTATTTTATTTTTACACAGAGATTGGTAGGTCTATTAGTAAAATCTGTTGACTTTAACAATCTTTGTTTCATTGTATGCCAACAGTGACAGTTCAAAAATGGGGAAAAAGTGTTTTTTGCCTCAAGTTTGCATGCCTGTAGCTCAAGAAGTATTAAAGATATCTTAATATCCTTTTAGATTCTGGTTCTTAACAAACTTTCCTTTTGGTATCTTAATTTTAAAGGCCATCGATGGTTCAATCCTAGAGATATGGAGATCTCAATGCGGCCTCATGAGTAAATTGGTCAAAATTTTCAGTGGTCAAAAACCAAATGTGGGTCAATTTGCATACAGATGATTATTTTTTCTTCTTTTAAAGAGGAATATCTTAAGAACAAATAATGTTGAAACTAGAAATGTATCTTGTGTTTTTCTATCAACACAATTCCATAAAACACTCCTGTCTGAGTGCCATAAATATTCCTTTTCCAAAGTTTGCATGCCTGTAACTCTAAAAGTATTCAAGATATATTAATATCCTTCTAGATTCTCATTCTTAATAAACTTTCCTTTTGAAATATTCATTTTTAAGGCTCTATATAGTTCAGCCCCATAGTTATGGGGATCTCAAAAGCAGCTCCATGTTCAAATTGTTGAATTTGACCCATTTTCAGTGATCGAAAACCAAATGTGGTTCACTTTGCACACAGCTGATACTTACTGCATTTAAAGAGGAATGTCTGAAGAATAAATAATGTTTAAACAAGAAATGTACCCCTCTATCAAAATAATTGCATAACATAACTCTCTGAGTACCAAAAATCCACTGAAAATGGTTGAGGCATATTAACCATATAAATATAAATACAACACTAAATAGAAACTTAATTTGCTTATAAAAATGTAAAGCATTTAAAGTTATCAAAATGATTTTTCATTTGTTAAATAATCTGGAAGCCATGAGCCAATATGTTTTGGCAGTGTCCCATAATAACCAGTTGACCTGTTTGATACCAAAACAACTGGATGGACAGCATAAAGAGGATCTATTTTTGTGAATTTAGCTTGTCTGATCATGTTCTTTCTTTCTTTTTTATGACATTCTATTCGTTATGATTCTTTTATTGATTTGAAGTCTTGACGCATATAAATGCACATTCCTCTCCTCAAGGTCACCGTTGGATGCAAATCTTTCCCATTCTGAGTGAATGGTGTACAGTCCTAATGGTTAAAGTAAATACAGTTATTTTAGTAAATGTCCAATGAGTGTCCACCCTTCTCTCTGGCTTTCTACAGCCAAGGTCACGGATGCCAGGCTTTGCAGTCCTGAGCCTAATGGTCTTGTCAATGTGTGACAAAAAGCCATTAAGATTTAGGGAGATAGTACAGCTGAAAATGCTGAGGATCACACTTTTCATTACCTTGACTTTGCGGTACAGGGACTTAATACATGTGTAGTGTGTTCGTGTAACTGCTATGTTGACTTTCTTTCTCTCATTCTAACAATAAAAAAATACAGGATCTGCCATCACTTAAAATTAACTGTGAAATTTTTGTGAGGCTTAAAAATATCACTACCATAAAATATATATATAAAGGTCTCAGAACTGAATTACATTGAAGAACCTCTGCTTATTGAATGCGTTTTCTCTCTCTCTCTCTCTGCCCCTTTAGCCAGAAGACTTTGAGGCTGTCCATTCCCACACCTTCAAGGCTAAGACCTTCAAAAAAGCAAAGAGTTGTGCAGTATGCAAGCAGGCTTTGACGAAAGAGGGCCTGGTCTGCAAAGGTCAGTACTGCTAGTAAAACAGATTCTATAAGGTTATTAATATGTTGGTGACATACTAGGATTCAGCACCAGTCTATCCTTGGATAGCTCATTAAAAGATCTGTGTTCATTATCTCCAAGAATTTGTGTTTTTGATACAAAATGTTTATTATAAAAATACAGGAATATTATTATTAAATTTAGTTATTTTTGTGCACAGTCGTACAGATATGAGAAACATATTCTGGCAGCAGCATGGCTGTTACCCTACCTAGGAATTAGTGGCAAAAAAGCCTTTCTGAATAGCAGAAATACATGATTAAAGTGGGGCAACTAGCTTGGCAAAAACACCACAGAGCTGGACAAACTCACTAGCCGTCCGTTACTCTTTTGTTCCTTCCACCATCACACTGGCCTTGGCCGGTTCCTCTTTTTTTTCTACTAATTGATAACATTTGTGATACAGTGAAGTTTATTTCTCTCTCTCATCAAAACTTGTCAATTAAACATAGACAATAGTACCAATGACTTTATGAGGATGCCCTTGAGTTTTCCTGTCTTTTGATGATCGATCGAATATTTTTTTTCCTTTGTTTCAAACAAAGAACATTGAATTTCCCCACAGAAGGACCATTATGCTGTTGTTAAAGGCAACACGTGATGGAAAACATGTAGAATTTGCTTGTGTTTAAGATAAGCTAAAGCTCTTTGAGGGTATTTCCTGGGTCAAAAATGGTCCTCGGTGGTGGCAGACGACCGCAGTCATGCACACACACAATACAAAGTACCCTACCCATGTGCGAGTGTGACCCAGTACTGACAATAAATCCAAAATAAATGCAGTCTGTAATGACTTATCCTATTTATTCAGGAAATAAAAAATAATCACTGTCAGGACAGATCATGAAACAAAGTGCTGTAAATGAAAAAATCTGTAAATTTATAGGTAAAAAGTCACAGAGTGACTGATTTGAATTTAGTAATAAAATATACAAAAAAAAAAGTAATACATGACATAGCAAAGGACGGAACAAATTATCTGTGCATTAAGTCTTTGGGCCCTATTTTAATGATCTAAGCACATAGTCTGAAGCGCATGGCACAAGTGCACTTAGGGCATGTCCGAGTCCTCTTTTGCTAGTTTAACGACGGAAAAAATGCCCGGTGCGCCAAAAGGGCTGTACCTAGTCTCTTATTGAGTCATGGGTGTGTTTTGGGTACGTAACGTGCAATAAACTAATCAGAGTGTCATCTCCCATTCCCTTTATTTAAAAAAAAATTCTCTATAAAAAAAAAAATACTGCGTTTTCAGTTCCTCAAAATAGCAACACGCCAACAATGCGCCTGAACACACCTCGTTTTCAGACCAGAACACCCATGGGCGAACAGATGGCCGTGAGTGCATTTGCTATTTAAACAATGTGGCGCTGGAAGTGAAAATGATAACTGCGTCGGGCTGAAACTATCAAAAAACACTTGCGTTGCACCTGCCGTTTGATAGGGCCCTTGAAGTGTAAATGCAAAATAGTAGACCTGCCACTTTTTCTATATGTATCACTGTCAGTCGGATTCAATCGTGCATTTAAACAGGTTGTCAATCCAGAAACTTTGCAGTGTGTAGTTAGCAGCATGAAAAATATATATAATATACAGAAAGCGAGCAAGAACTGCTGCCATTATAATCAATGATGCTGTCAATTACTTCAGTTCAACACGAGGTACACGAAGCTGCTTTCTTGTGAAAACTCCTGTTATAATCAATGAAGCTGTCTACGCTGTGCAATGAATCTCTTATTGACATCGTGCTTATACTTTGTTGGTTATAATAAAAGGATTCACAAGCACGCAGAACTCACACTGAACAAAAACTCTGAGCAGATTCTGACTAACTTAAACTATTGGCCATTGCGTTCACACACTCAACAGATATGTTTGTGATTAGCTACAGAGCTCAACACTGACAAAACACATTGTAAATAGAAACCTTTGACACTCTTTACAGTTTCGAATGATATATTACTCTTATATCTGAATAATCTCAGATAGGATGTATTTGGGTGAGTTAATTAATCTAATTAAGTGTATCGGTGTTTATTCACTCTTCAGCTTCAGCTCACGTAGCTCAAATGGCAATGTCCAACATTATTGACTACATTATTGACTTGATATTGATTGGATTATTTGAAACAATTATACTCCATACTTTTTTTTCTTTCAAAAAAAAAATTATGATGCACTATTAGTATTCTAGCATTAATAATAATTATTAATAATCTAAATGTTTTCTTATTAGCCGCTTCCCACGAATATATGTCACAATAGGGAAGAAAAGACTATCACAACTTCCGTTTCAAGCTGACTTTAAATGGCTGTTAAATAATTTTATAACACTTTAGTATAGGGAACATGTATTCACTATTAACTATGACTTTTCCCTCAGTAAACTCCTAATTTACTGCTTATTAATAGTTAGTAAGTTAGTTGTTAAGTTTAGGTATTAGATAGGATTAAGAATGTAGAATAAGGTCATGCAGAATAAGGCATTAATATGTGCTTAATAATTAAGACCCTAAAATAAAGTGTTACCATTAATTTTATTTACATGAACATCTTACATGATTATGTAATGGTTTAAGTCCTTTATGATGAAGAAGAAGGTACAAATAACATAAACCAACAACTCGAAACAGTGTGTCGGACGATGAATTAGAGAAGGTGAGGAACTTAAATACACACGGTGATTAACTTAATAATGAACAGGTGTGATGATTAAATGAATATCCATGGTAACTGATTATGGCAGGAAAAGGACAACAAAGGAACACAGTGATGAAACAGGCTAAAAGAAAATTAAACCAAAACTAAGCGTAACTGCAGATTATGCTGTGTAAACGACATTTTGTAAGGTCATATGCCTTAAACATTTTTATTTTTATTTTTATCGGTTATAAGGTAACCAACATAACTCTAACTCTACGTGGAATATGTTGACAGGTCCTTGACTTCAGTCAGCTTGTTTGCTCCCTCTACTTCTATAATTTTAATAGTCTTGCCTCATTTATGGTCATTTTCTAGTTAACTGGTGATAAGCTACTAATCTAAGGGGTCTTTTATTAGGACACTAGATATAGTAGATGCATGCTGATAACATGGCTTTCTGGAGCGGTGATGGGGGGTGTGGTGGGGTTGTGTTGTCTGTTCAAGTATATTTGTGCAATCACAGCAGCATGTCAACTTGCTCACTGCAGCATGTCCATGTATGTGTTAGCAGTTGCACAGCTTTGTACTTGCTATGCATCAGCAGCGTAAGCAGATAAAGGTTTATCCTGAGAGTTGTCATGACTGAAATGATATGTTTAGTTATAAAATTTTACATGGTGCATGCTAGTGATCTAACATTTCAAGTTTCTCATGATTCGGTTTGTATTGGAGTTCTGGGATCACTGTTTCACTGGGGTTTGATTTGGGGTGGGGGGATAGGGTGGAGTACAGTGGATATAAAAAGTCTACACACCTCTGTTAAAAGTTGTTTGTAAACTAATAAATGAAACAAAGATAAATTGGCATCTTGGGAATATTTTCCCACTCTTTTTTGCAAAATGTTCCAGATCTGTTAAATTGTGAGGGCATCTCCTGTGCACATACCACTTCAGGTGCCCCAACAGATTTTCTATAGGATTCAGGTCTGGGCAATTCTAAAACATTTATCTTCCTTTGCTGAAGCCATTCTTTTATTAATATTGATGGGTGTTTTGGATCATTGTCATGCGGAAAGATGAAAGTTCTCTTAATTTTCAGCTTTCTAGCAGAAGTTTCCGTGCTAAAACCGACTGGTACTTGGAGCTATTCATGATTCCCTCCACCTTCACTAAAGCAACAGTTCCAGCTGAAGAAAAGCATCTCTAAAGCATGATACTGCCACCACCATGCTTTACCGTGGGTATGGTGTTCGTTTGCTGATGGACCATAAAATTCAATCTTGGTCTCATCAGACCATAACACATTTTTCCACTTAGTTTTGCAAGACTGGCTATATGTTTTTGCAAAGTTTAGCCGTAACATAGATTTTTATTTTATTTTTTCTGTAAATGTAAGAGACTCGTAAAAGAGGGGTTAAGGGGTTCTTAAAAGAAATTAACTTGCACTGCATCCTCTAGAGGACACTTTGGAGTACAAATGCCCACATCACCATGCTGAGGGAATGACTGCCTAAACGGCTGTGACAAGCACAAACAAGCACTCAACGGACTTAGATGACGGAGTCAGATTCCCTCACTCAGATTCATGGAACTGTCAGTGACACTATTCCCTGCGGAAAATGCTCCACCCCCTCTGACCTAGAGTCAGCATCTCGCAAGGCCAGCACTCCTGAATTAAGGGTGCTCAACCAGTGAGAAGGGATGCAAAGCTCAGGCAAAAAACACTTCTCACTAGGGCCCAGAGATGAGTTCTCTGCAGAGCTCACCCCAGACTGTGATCCCCAAATTAGACTAGGCTAGAACCAGGGACGATAGACCCTAATAAAGAAACCCTTATAAGGGAAGGGTGAACTTTGCCCACTAGAGGCAACTAGAAGATGGCTGCAAAGTGTTAGTCATGCTAAAGCCTTCGAAGTCAGCCTGAGCCGGAATAGAGTGTCGAGGACCCAAGAGAAGGTATCCCAGTAATAGGGAGGAAATACTCCATGATAGCCCCTGCAGTCTAGGGATCATCTCAAGCTTTCTTGTGGGAGCAGAGGACCTGCTTACAGAACCCCAAAGGGGAGGCCCAAGCTCAACCAAGCTATTGATCTCCGGAGCATGTGAGGAAACTGCCTGCTTAGGGGCCCAGACTGGTTGAAGCAGTTTCTGCATCACTGCTAACACAAGGGAGCCACCTGCTTAAGAACCCACTATAGGGGGAGGCAGCTACAACCTTGTGAATATGCTAAAGTTTGCATTCTGAGGAAGCTGCCTATTAAAAGAACCTGAAACAGGGAAGGCAGAGTTTCCTCTAGATAAATGAAGGAGCCTCTTGCTTAGGGGACCCCAATTCTGGTGAAGGCAGCTATGACTTAATTACCACAAGGGAGCCGCCTGCTTATATAACCCAAAATCAGGGTGAGGCAGCTGCGACCTTGATATCAAATATAGGAGCCCCCTACTAAAGCCTTTTAAAGGGAGGCAGCTGCCCCTAGGTTATCATAAGGGAGCTACCTGTTTCTTAAGGGACCCCACACAAAGGTGGAAGGCAGCTCACCTTACCCTGGAAATCGATGCTGCTGCTAAATGGAGCTCAGAGGAGCAGAGGCCTCAGCAGAGCTACTCTCTTTAGCAAGAGGAGGCCAAACTATGCTCATCCTAAAAGACAGCTTATCACAGCAGCTCATATAGAGCCGACACACTGGATGTCACTATCAAGACAGAGCTCAGGTGAGCGGAGGCCTGAGCAGAACGACCCCTACCTTGAAGACAGATCACAACGGCCCACCGAGGGCCGACAAGCGTAATATTCCTGTCTAAATGGAGCTCAGAAGTGTGGAGGCCTTAGCAGAACGACTCTCTAAAGCGAGAGGAGACAAAACTACACTACACCTTAAGGACAGCTCATCACAGCGGCCCACAGAGAGATCCAGAATAGGGTCCTCAGAGTCGATGGAGGAGGTGATAGTTACTGGGTTACTGATTATCAATGATTACCAACCAAAATTTGGTCAAATCAACCCCGCTTCCTTACAAAAAAGTCTCAACCCAGCATTTGGGTTGAAAAAATAACCTAGCATTTTTAGTGTATGCAGTAGAAAGGGGGAACTTTTTTTTTTTTTTTTGAAATCGGTATTACTTGACTAGAGAAAACAGAGAAAAGGGCTGTTATCTTCCCTTTTTCCAAAAAGGAAGGGAATCTTCAACACCCAATGCACTGGGCGTGATGCCCTCCAAGGCCACTCCCAGTCTGCTCTTATTGGATATTGGTCGTTCCAAACCCGTAAGACCTTCATTCATCTTCAGAACACAAATTAAGATATTTTTGATGAAATCCAAGAGGTTTTTTTTATCCCCCATAGAAAGCAACATAATTACCGTCATTCAAGGTCCAGATAAGTAGTAAAGACATTGTTAAAATAGTCAACGTGACTACAGTGCTCTGGTTGTTAATGTTCCTTCTATTGTTCATATTGTTCATATTCCTTTGAAAATTACTGCAAGTGCAATAGAAAGTTACATGCTGTATTCTTTTTTTTATTTAAAGCTGAAACAAATGCAGTAATATCTGATACACTGAGTTCTGGTGACTCATGATTGCTAAAACTAGTGAGTATGCAATTGTGGTGGTTGATGTAGCTGAACTAACCGTGTACACATCCATCTATTTTGTATGTGCATCTATGAGGATGACAAACATTTTCCCCTTGAACATAGTTCACATCCAATCTTTAACATGGTTTATCAGACCAGTTTTAACAATAAAGTGGGGCTACTGCAGCAACATTTCTTTAATCCCAGAAGGATTGTTCCACATTCTTCTCTAAGTTTGGTCACTACACATAAGGCCTACGTTTGTGAAACACCTAGATGTCATTGATTATTGATAACTGATTGTCTCAGCACTTCCCGTCTTGACCTGGTCTGAGAACTACTACTCGTGCACCCCAGAGCACATAACCTATGAACTCAGTTGATCTTTTCTTGGTGCAAACTGTGCTCCATCTAGTTCTTGTGGCCAACATCTCTTTCACTCTGTACATGATCTTACTGGGTCCATATCCTCACTTGTTGTACTATGATGAGTGTCACATCTGTATTCTCCAGAAAGAGGATTCTCTCTGCTTTCTTTGCAATGGAAGGTGATTCAGGACATCAATGTTCCCATATTTTTTCCCTGCCATGTACATGATTTGCACCGCTCCGAGCGGGATTCAAACTGGCATTTCCGGCATGGGAGACGGGCATGCTAACAAGAATGCTAAAGACCGCAGCTCCTAAAGCACTTCTTGAGGCCTTTAGAGTAAGGTTTACCTGCACAGCTCTTTACTAGCTGGCCTCCGTTACACTCACCCCCCTAAACCTAACTCCCATCCGGGTCATGGCACCATTGAAGCCCCTCCATTTCCATTCGCACCACTCTGAGCAGGATTCGAAATAGTGCTTCCGGCATAGGAGGTGGGCTTGCTAACCATAGATATGTATGTATATATATACCAAAGAGGCCAGGGGAGTGAGGCAGATCTGCGCAGCTCTTTGTTAGTGGCCTCCGTTACATTTGTAGTGGTACTGCCCATCCTTGAATTCTAAATCCTGACCTTCTTTCCTTTATTTATGAATATAATGCAAACGTGCACGGATGCAGTTTCCCCTGAAAATCCATCCTGACAGCTCTAAAATAAAAAAAATTATTATAGGCTTACCTAGTGATTTTGGGTGAAGCAAAAACATGGTTTGAAAGGTAGTTTTATGATGTACTCACTCATTATTTATTTATTTTTTCATTTTGAACAAAAAATGTTACGTAATGTAGCTTTAAGGGAACAGCATACTCCAAATGTAACTGTGTGTCCTTTCTTGTCTAACTGTGAGCAGTTTCTTTCTGCCTGACTTAAAGTATATGACATTAAACCCATGGGTCTTGCACTGCCGTCTTGTGTGAAAGAACTGCCCATAACCCATACCCATGTGAGGTCTCATACAGTCTGCTCTCTTTGGAGCTTCTGCTGACTGAAAAATTACTTTTGACTGTTCAAATGCATCCTCTTGTTCAACACTCCATTTCCACTTGTGAATAGGACTGTGAAGAAATTTTGGCAGAACATTCAGCTCTGAAGTGTCCACCTTGTGTCCTTGAACATTGCCTCCATTCCCATGAATGTTCTTCTCACTTCAGTCGTAGATCCGCTCTTTGCAATCTTGGCAGTACTGTGGCAAGAGTCTAGAGGTGCTTGTGGTCAACTTGTAGTCTCCACATAGTCTCACTGAATTGTCAGGCTTTAGTATGGGTGGTGAGATATTCCTTGGCTCTATCATTATAGTTTTGTAATGATAGAGTTGTGTTGTGAGCAATTTACAGTATGTTCTTCACTTCGTCTGTGTGTCCCTTTTCTGTTTCCTATGTATGTGATTTCCTTGTCTGTCTTTTGCAAACACTGTAAAAAAATGCTTTCAACTTAAAAAAAGTGTTTGTGCTGCCTTAAAATTTTAAGTTTAGTCAATTAAAATATCCAAGTTGTCACTTAGCACAACTTCACATTTCACTTCACATTGACTAAACTTAAAATTTTAAGGCAGCATGAACACTTCCTTTTTTAGGTTGAAACAATTTTTTTTTACATCACAGTACTCCCCCCTTTAAACTTTGCAGCCTCCATTTTTGACTTTTATGTCATTTTATTTTCACTTGAGTGACACCCTCACTACTGCTGCTCACCCCGACATCTGTAGCATGATTTGCGCCGACCCCCTCTTTGCTTATAGCTCGGGTTTGGTTGCACCACCATTTGTGCACCTTCATGGCACTCGGGACATCTGCATGTTGGGCCAAATCCCTCACATTCTTGTTGGCTTTCTCTGTTGTTCTGTTTCTTACAATAACCTGTGCTCAGTGTGGTCGGTGCATTTGTGCATTTCTGTTGATTTGTTTCCATAATTGCAGTTTCCTTAGCATCTTTACTTAACATATGTATCCTTATACTTTGCGTCTGATTTCTAACTAACGAAATTTATTTTCATCTTGCTGCATCAATAATATTTATTTCACTGTTGACTCATTTTAATGTTTGCTGTTTTCATACCATGCATCCTCTTTCCCTTGCTTAACATATTGACTTCACAATCAGTAAAGTTGATCTTTCTGCTCTAGAGACTTACTTGACTGCATTTATGTAATGATTTTAGACTTAAATGTTCAGTCAGGATGTTTACTGAGAGGCTATCCCTTGCAAAAATATAGTGTTTTGACAAACCCCTGTGGCAAACTTATGGTGAACACTGCCACAAATTCATATTTTGTTACATGCGAATTAGCTTTGTGGCGAAGAGTTTGCAGCAACTTTGCGGCAGACGGTTGTGGCAAGTCTGTGGTGAACATGAGTGTAATACAGGCGCTTCTACTTTTTGGCGTAGATTCAAGGTATTTTATGCCATTGAAGGTTTGGATATAAAGCAATTATCTCTTGACAAATACATATCCTTATACATATTAATACAATGCAAATCTCAACAAAAAGAATCAAACTCTATGCAATAGTTCTAAAAATATTTATCTTCAACATAAAAACATGACAATTAAATTTGCAATCAGTGATTAGCTCAACCAAATTCAATACATAATTCAATCAATATTATGTTTTATCAATATTTAAAAAAACATTATTATAACCTCAGACATTAAATACTATAAATTCATTCATTTACTTTTTTTATTTATTTACATATCCTATTAAGCATGACTACTCCCCTACAGGTACGAGTTCACTTCTTTGTTGAAATCTGCATCTTTCATTTTCGGATGATCTGAAAATGAACTGAAAAAGAGAGTGAAACTAAACTGTATCATGGGGTGATGGAACATTAAGCATGTGTTATTCATTTCATTGCTCACAATGCTCAGACTTTATTAATTTTAACTTAAAATGCTGTTGATGTCTTGCCATACAGATCACATGATTCTTAAAGTCCCTCCATGAGTTTGTGAATGGTGAAGCCTGGGCCTTCATGCTGGAACCTCTCAAGAGTTGTTACAAGCCATGTTTTTAAGACTGCCAATGACTTCAGTATCAGGGGCAGGCTTCATTCTCTTTCAGGATCAACTGGTAAATAAATGAGTTTCTAAACAATCTATATATACAGCTGATACAGAATATGAGCATGAATATTCATCTAATCACATCTAACATCATCAGCAGGCAGCATATTTACAGTCATTGAAATGAAAACATCACTAACATATGTAAATATAAAGTGTGGGAGAAAAAGAGGGACAGGGATTAAATATGACACACAAATGTGATGATAGATAGATAGATGATAGATAGATAGATAGATAGATAGATAGATAGATAGATAGATAGATAGATAGATAGATAGATAGATAGATAGATAGATAGATAGATAGATGATAGAGATGTTTCTTAACTAATATGCTGTTTTGAATAAAAAATCACTTACATGATTCATGTAGATCTGAAGAACTGTCACATTAGCAGAACTTCAGTCATATCTATTGACATAAATTTCATGCTATTTTCATATTTTGTCATTTATATAATTTGTTATGAAGTAAAAGTGCCTCACCTCAGAGAAACTCACTGCTTTTAGGTTGCTGCAGATTTGCCGCAAAATAAGTTAGCCGCAAAGAAATGTTTTTGCAAGGGACATGCTATTTTCACTGTAAATAGTGTTACAGTGTAAATAGTGGTAAATACTGTTTGCACCAAACATACATAGCAACAAATAGCATTGTGTTTGCATCAAGTACAAATAGTGACATGCTATTCACATAAAGTGTAAATAGAAGTAATAGTATATTTGTACTCAGGGCAAATAGTGGACAGGGCTAGTGAAATTAGCCATGGCTATTTGCACCTGTCTTATAGAACACAGATCAGATTATCTTTACAAAGCACTTTTGTAGTGTGAATTTGTACAGTAAGAGTAAATGATTGTATATTGAACTTTGAATCCAATAATTCCATGATCACATTTAATGCATTTTTTTTCTTTCCTTTTCCTGCAGTGTGCAAGTTGTCCTGCCATAAGAAATGTGAGGTAAAGGTAAATCATGGACATATTTTTCTTTCTTTTATTTCTTACAAAAGGATATCTTGGTATTCTCTACCCAGCTGTGTATCGTGCCAGATTTTGACTCACAGGATTTTCTTGCTGTGTTTTATTTAAATTGACCTTTATTGACCTCATGTGTGTTAAAATCCCACCTGAAGACATGGTCCTCTTTTTACCTGGGATTATGAAACCCTGCTCAACAACAGACAACCAATAAGAAATTGAACAGAATGTGCCTCATATCATAGCTTCACACATACAGTCACAGACACTGTATGTGTTGTAAAATAGCCAATCAGGATTTACATGTCAACATTTTTACTCAATGATACGAAAGCGCGGAATAAGCCAGTTTTTTAACCACTCGCACGCTGTATTTTTCTGAACATGGCTGCTGATACCCCAAGTATGCAAATGAGAACTTAAACTGAGGGTTTAAGTAAGTAAAGTGTGAAAAGTCAGATTATAAATACTCAGGATTAATTGTTAAATCCCATGTTAAGTATGAGCAGAACAAAATATGAAACAAGATGAAAAACATGAAACACCCTGGAACCCTGTGTGTGAAAAGCCCTTTAGTTACACTGTCATATATGCTCTATTATCATTTTAATATGTCCTGCCTCCACTATCTGGCTGAAATTTGGTGGAGAAGATACAGCTATCACATTTCACCTTCAGGTGGCAG
>RJVU01051519.1:8615209-8694846 GCA_003731715.1 Anabarilius grahami | reverse complement strand
GCTTAAGAATTTGTGGCATAATGCTGATTAACACCAAACCTCATCAGTTTTATGGTGGTTTTAGGGTTTTCATTGTAAAATTGTACATAGGTATATACTTTTTCAACTGAAAGTCATATATTTGGGTCAATGACATGACATGCATATTTTTGTGTCCAAGTGCATTATTTCCTTTTAAAATAATTTGATAAATTCATGACATATATCTCTTTATTCTATAAAACCTATTTACTTATTTTGAATTAATTTTAGGGCATTTAAATAATACATTATTTTATGTTTTGTTATCTCAAACCCTCAAAATGTCAAATGAACAGATGAGAAAATTATTTAAAATAGTGTCTTAATAATAAACAAAATAAAAACTAAATATTATTGCATCATTTTAGGTTTAACGCCTTTCGAAAAAACACATTTTATAAATATCAGTAGTTTTAAAGCAATTTGTATATTCTCAAATGTCAGGGCGGCACAACTGCAAACACGGCTCTTTTATTATGAATTGACAAGGTAATAACAGTAAACATGATAATGCCTCTTCCAGAGGAGCCCAAAAAATATGCGTTACATCAGTTTTGAAAAGATTTTTAAAAAACACCTTTTTTGAAGTTTTATTGCTCCGCCTCCAAAACGCACACTCCAATCCTAACCACCCTGCTCCGAGTCGGTCTCGAACTTGGCCCGATCGCTGCTGTCATGCGAGGTGAGTGCACTAACAATGACGCTAAGCACCTCATTCTCTAGTGGGCATCAGTGTGCAGTACTTTAACTGCAAAACTCTCACTATCTGGCCTCTGTTACACACGCAATGTGAGTGGATGTCTGTTTATCACAGCAGACACGCAACAAAATGCTTCACGAAAAATAAAGCGCAGCTGATGTACGAATGACAAGGAAGCACAAAAAATGAACGCACAATACACAAGAGTAAATATAAAGTGTTCGTTGTCAGTCACCAACAGCACAGCAGCTCCAGACAATCAAAACCCAGTGTTACTCTCGTGTGAAGCGGAGTAACAACCCCGCATCTGTTTTCAGGCCTTCCCGCTTAGCTCTCTCCAGCGCTGGATAGCTTTTCTAATATAAACACGGGTCCTAAAGCACTTGCCCAGTCATAAACCTTCATTCCAGTGATATTCTCTTGAGCTTTTTTGTATTGTGTCCCATTTTTTCGTTCTGCAGTTTTTTTTTTCTTTTCTTCAAATCTCCCTCTTGCTCGTTTTCTCTCCTCGACCGTCATAGGCCCCCTAATGCTGATTGGTTAGACGTTTGTTGTTGGTGTCGGCCCGATTAACTTCCAAACAGTGTTTTTCAAATTCTGCTTACTCCACCTTTAAGCTGTATTGAACTCAGGATAATTGTTTAATTGTTACACTGTCTAAATTGTATACCAGTGAGTGCATGTCATGACCAATTTTTTGCTGCTATAATCTAATTTTTGCAAGTTTTATTATTTTTTTTTATTTTTTTATTAGCTTATCGCATTGCCTTAATGTGGTTGCATTGTGTTAATATAGCTAGATAAAAATGCAAGATAAAAATGCAAAGATAAAAATGACTCCCATGGATTGGAAACCATAAACACCAAGAAAACAGTGGAGATATCTGTATGAAGTCAAACTGTATGAGGCCCACTACGGTTCATCATCACATGCACCGTTGGGTATAACAAGCTCGTGAATATTGGTCAGCAGCAGGTGTTGTCTACAGAGAGAGAGAGAGAGAGATGCACATTTATTCTTTACCAGACCGGTGGCTCAATGTGGACAAAGGAGCAGTGCCACCAGGAACATGCATCTGTTTCAGAGATCCTTGGAAAAGAGTAATCGAGAGATACATATTATAGGTGTCGGTAGAAGTAGATTGTTTGTATTATGAACTTGTTCTTGTCTTGGTTCTCGTCACACATTTTTGTTTTAAGTCAGTGACAACATAGTTTCATGTATTTCATAAGTCTGATGCATTTTATTGTCTTTGTTGTTAACAAACTGCTAATATAATGTTATTTACTGCGTTGATGTGTATTTATTGCTCTTTTTTCAACAAATTGATTAAAGTGAAGCAGAGTTGGATCTGATAAAAACATTAGTTTGAAGGAAGAAGATTTTTTATAAGGTATTTGTAAGTTATCTGGAAACATATCTCAGTTTTAAGCAGGGCAAAACGAACGAAAATGTAACAGGAACAAACAAAAACTAAATCACGTTTAATCATTCGAAACAGAAACGCTTATTTCAAATTACCATTTAATAACCATTTAATAATTATTTTATTGTTCTGTTTAAGATTTTAATTTGTCAGTCAACCAATCATGAATTCAAACGGCCTCTGCAAATCTGACGTTGACGCGTCCAACATGAGTGAAATGCCCACGCTCAGCTGTCAGGATAAAGTAGACTAAATCAATGTGAAAGGCAATGTGCTGCATTAGCTGTTGGATCTCGGGAGTTTATCTGAGGATATGTCACCATGGCAGGTTATATCCAGTGTGGTGTGTGTTTTGAAACCAGCGAAAGTGTAGAACCGCTGCTATTCAGGATTTTTTTATTTATTAAACATCTTGTTGTCCAAGTTAGTATTGTGACTTTATGTATGGTCAGACACTCGCATGTGTTGTTTTATTTTTCGCATTATACCAAAATCAAGCTCAAATGGAATTACGAGGTGTTTCACCAGCAAATGTTGGAGATTTGTGTTTTGTCATAGTTTTGTCATTAGAATCTCGTTAAAGTCCCCCTGAAATCAAAATGTAAGTTTTTTAGCTTTTAGTATGAATATGTTAACCTTAAGGTTATGAATAAGCTGGTGTGTTCCAAAACAATGACAAAATTCGCGTTTAGAAGATAAAAGCATTTAAAACTTACAGTCTCTTACTTCTGCTAAAATGGATCACGGATTTTGATGACATCACTGCAGACTTCAGCTTCTCATCAGATTTTCTGTCCAATCAAATGCTCTCTAGAATCTAAAGTGTCCCGCCCCCTACATTATAAACAGATGCTGAAGCTGCGGCAGAAATCGGTCACTTGTTCACACATTTACTATTTTCTGCTTGGTGAATGGCACATAGTGCACTATATAGGGCTATATGGCCTAATGGATATAGAGTCGGACTTGTAACCCAAAGGTCATGGGTTCGAGTCTCAGGTCCGGCAGGGATTGTCGGTGAGGGGAGTGAATGTCCAGCGCTCTCCCCACCCTCAATACCACGACTGAGGTGAGACCCTTGAGCAAGGCACCGTACCCCCAACTGCTCCCCGGGCGCCGCAGCAATGGCTGCCCACTGCTCCGGGTTTGTGTGTTCACGGTTTGTGTGTTCACTGCTGTGTGTGTGCACTTGGATGGGTTAAATGCAGAGCACAAATTCCGAGTATGGGTCACCATACTTGGCCACATGTCACATGTCACTTCACTTCACTTCATATAGGGGATAGGGAATGATTCAGACAGTATAAATATGCTTTCCATTGAGGCGAATTAAGTCTGGTTTCACGCGAACCGCCGCAACACACACACAGTCTGCTCCGGTCTAGAGACACGATAGCACAGAGCGGATCATATGCGCAAGTCGGCAGAGATCACAAAACACATCAGGCCCATTCGAATTCGGCACAGAATGCTGTATTTTAAAGCGATATGGAGGATATTAGGAGGAGACACGGTTAGAGATTAGAAGGAAACTGAGGCTTTACCAAGCTCAACAGCTCTTTCCGAACTGTGGCTATTTTAAAAAGTCGCTCAGTTTTTACTGTCAATTAATATTTGGCCTAAAGCTTGTGTTATAAAAGATGAAGTGTTACGCACAGACTGTATTGGCTATGACTAGACAGCAAATAGCCTACTAGACTAACACTCTTCTCTGCTCCTCAAATACATAAAACATTAGCCTTTACACACATCGTGTTTTGAATAAAGAAAGTGCTGTACTTTTTATTTACCGAGTGTCTATTTACACTAAGTGCAAATAGCGTCCCTTGTTGGCAAATGCTTTTTACACTAGCTCTGCCCACCAATGTCTGGTTGGACCACTCAAGTTTTAAAAAAGATGCATAGAGTTCAATGTCTTCAGTGGCGCAGCAGTAGCGAGTAAGGCTTACAAACCTGGCTTTTAACGCGATCGACGCAGGTTTGAATCCGCCTTTTGCCGAACTCGCATTTATTTTCAATAAAAAGTGTTTATTGGGTAGGGTTAGGGGAAGGTGTAGGGAGGATTTTTAATCTCCCAATAAGGCAGCATTCATTTAATCACTTTACTAAATATAATCATTTACACTCTATGATATTATTGCATCCTGTTAATGTACAAAAATACTGAAGCGCAAATAGCATCTGCCAATATAAAGTATAGATAGCATAATTTGTCTACTATTTACTCTTATTGCAAAGAACTGATACTGAAGTGATGATTTTACATGGTGTAAATAGAATCTATCGCTATTTTCACTTAGTGTAAATAGCATCTATTAGTGCATTTCATTTATCCTTGCACTGCAAACAAGCAGAGACGTCTCCAAAATGCGTGCAGGACTTCATTCATGATTGACGCGGGTGGAGCAGCTGTATGAGGTTTGCCGACAGTTTGAGGATCCAATCAAGTTACAGGGTTTATTCACAAGCTCTTAGTATAAAGTTCAATTCAAGCTCTGGTATACATTTACGCATTTGGCAGACGCTTTTATCCAAAGCGACTTACATTGCATTAAGTATGTCACTATACATTTGTATGTGAGTATGTGCAATCCCTGGGATCGAACCCATGACCTTGGCATTGCTAGTGCCACGCTCTAACCACTGAGCTACAGGAAAGCTGTATTAGGTATAAAGTATAGGATAAAAATAANCCTTGTTGGCAAATGCTTTTTACACTAGCTCTGCCCACCAATGTCTGGTTGGACCACTCAAGTTTTAAAAAAGATGCATAGAGTTCAATGTCTTCAGTGGCGCAGCAGTAGCGAGTAAGGCTTACAAACCTGGCTTTTAACGCGATCGACGCAGGTTTGAATCCGCCTTTTGCCGAACTCGCATTTATTTTCAATAAAAAGTGTTTATTGGGTAGGGTTAGGGAAAGGTTTAGGGAGGATTTTTAATCTCCCAATAAGGCAGCTGTCATGATCACGTATTGGAGTGCCCTAGCTAAACCACTAGAGGGCACTCCAACACAGACTTTCGTCACTGTTTAGAACTTCATTTCCCATAACCCACTTCCCGGACTCATTATCCTTCATTGCATTCAGCTGTTTTGTGTTTTTTAATTAGTGTCTGTCTATTTATACTCAGTTGGTTGTACCTTTGTTTGTGGTTCGTTGTTTTGTTACATGCACGTTGTATTTCTGGCTTTTTGTTTGTGGGCTGACTACGTGGAGTTTGACCCTTGCCTGTCTTGGGATTTACGTTTTGGATTTACCAATAAATGCTGCAACTGGATCCTAACATCTTGTCTGTGTGCATCCGTGACAGAAGCATTCATTTAATCATTTTACTAAATATAATCATTTACACTCTATGATATTATTGCATCCTGTTAATGTACAAAAATACTGAGGTGCAAATAGCATCTGCCAATATAAAGTATAGATAGCATAATTTGTCTACTATTTACTCTTATTGCAAAGAACTGATACTGAAGTGATGATTTTACATGGTATAAATAGAATCTATCGCTATTTTCACTTGGTGTAAATAGCATCTATCAGTGCAAATAGCTGCTGCCTTTTATTTATCCTTGCACTGCAAACAAGCAGAGATGTCTCCAAAATGCGTGCAGGACTTCATTCATGATGGACGTGGGTGGAGCAGCTGTATGAGGTTTGCCGACAGTTTGAGGATCCAATCGAGTTACAGGGTTTATTCACAAGCTCTTAGTATAAAGTTCAATTCAAGCTCTGGTATAAAGTATAGGATAAAAATAACATTATTAACCGCTATTTTTTTCTAAACAAACCGTTTAAGGAATGATAATGTTACAGAAGGTACACAGAACAGAAATGTTAATACTGATTCTGCTCTGAGTGAGCTGATTGAATATTTTTTCCCCTGTTTTTAAGCCCTGGTTTCTAGGACATCCTAGAGATCCAGATGCTATTCAGTTTAAAGAGAAACCATGTCATTTACTTACCTTCATGTCATTCTAAACCTATATGCCATTATTTCTCAGGTTCATTAGGTTACAGTGGAACACAAAAGGACAAAACCGTGTCATGCTAGGAACAGATTGAAATCTAAGCCGAAAATGTTCTCATTTGCTGCAGATGTCAAATATTATTCTCCATTCGTCACATTCGGTGCTGAGTTTGGTTACGACACAGACAAGATCCATCAATGACACTGAACCTTCTTAAATCTGAACACAGTCGTGAATCAGCGAAGGGGAAAACTACCAGTGAATAACTCTTAAATTGTGTTCCTCTCTGTCCTCTACTATCGCTTTCTGTCTCTCAGTCAGTGTCCTATCAATAAAGGCAAAAACATTTTCATTATTACATGGCTCTATGAAATGTTTGATTCTGATTGGTCAGTCATGACAATTCTTAATCTCTGATAATGAACATAGTCCACTTTAACGATGTATAGTGACCGCTCATCTCGGTGCCATCTAGCGCTTTAGTTATAGATTACTGTAAAATTAAACCACAGGACTTCAGTATTATTAATAGGCTGTAATGTACATTATACCTTAAATGTCTGTATTGTTTGAACTGAATGCTGCTTGCTAGGAGCTGCTTTTCTTTGCGGAAGCTTTGCATTTAATGAGCTAATAAAATATTTCAACTCAAATCAATATCTGATTGTGTATGTGGCAACAAAGGGCTTCTGCACACAAAAAAGAAAAGCCCTGCATGAACACACAGCGTAATGAAGCGAGTGGCTCTTCCTGATGGATCTCATAGCTATAAGATGGATTTCTGTGTGCGAGGTTACAAACGTTTGTTCCTTTTCTACATGCATTTCTCAAAAATGCACTTGACATGAAGTGCTGAAATATCAGTCACTCACCACTGTAACCTCATTACGTCCTATAACTTTTGGCGTAATGTTATTTACCTGACCATAAGATGATTAAAGTTTATTTGTGCTCATTGAAACGGTAGGAAAAAATGGATCAGCTGAGGCTAAATGCAGAAGCAAGAGTCGTAGAACCGCAGAGTGCATACTTAGAAAAAGTGAGATAACATTAGAATTTTTTTTTTAAATGCTCAACACAGTTTAAAAGAATTCAGGTCTTCTCGGGTCCATTCGGAAAAAGCACATTTATTTTAAATTACCCAAGACCCGAGGCCACTAATACCAAACCCGACCCGTGTCTGAGGCACCCGTCGAAGTTTTGGACCCGAACCCACTCGGATCTCGGGTCAGACATCGGGTTTTCGAATCCAAGTGGACCCGTGAAGACCTCTAGTGGCCGGTCTCCTCCCAGGGGTCGTGAAATTTTGAACCAGACCAACATCCAGGGCCCTAGAATCACATCCTGAAATGATGGCCACATATTGTACATTGTTATGTAAACATGATACGTGTTTTTCTGGATTTCCCAGGTTGTAACAACTATGACAAACTTTCCCAAATCTAAAACTGTCATAAATTTAAAAAACCCACAACCCATGATTTTCTCGCCCATGGTCTATCGGTTGATGCCATGGTCAAGAATGCAATCTGCAAGCCATGCTTGGGTCCCATGGGGATACATTTCTGTGGGAATGGACTCTTTGCTCAGCCCCACAGCAGTCATTGAACTATCTGTACAAGAGGTGCCCTTCAGGAGACATTTTTTCACTGCCCCTCCTGGGCGAATGTTGCACCTCTGTCCCCATGATCCAAGGCCTGTGCTGCCTCTGACATTTTCACTGCCTCCACTATTTCATTCATGGACACTGGATTCCCACAGCTTAACTCTGTGATCACAGAAGCTTGTCTACTATCCCTCATTCAGCCACCTTGAGCAGATTTAAATCGATCATTCATGGCTGTTTATAAGAGAGTGAAGAAACACGTAGGAGAGGGTTGTGTGTTGAGCTGAGGCAGAACAGATTCCAGATGTCACTACCTGCTGAGAGAGAAGTTGTTTCTCATCCTTATGTTTCACCATTGGTTAAAACTCCCACCAGTGAAGATGTAGATTATTCACAGGTGCTTCCAGTAATGTCGCTCCACCCTCAGCCAGGTGTTCATGCTGATGTGCTCAAAGAAAAAAAACAGTGCATCAAAGATTTTTTTTTTCTAGATTATCTTCTTACAGTAGACATAGAGTCCTTTCTTGCCTGCACTCGAGACGGATGAAGTGATATTTCCACAGTCTTCACTCCTATTGGTTGCTCCCAAAAGGTCTTCATTTGCATAAAATTAAACCTTTATAAAGTTTTTGAAGTCGCTGGACACGCCAAGTCGCATGTCAACAGTTGCCATCTCTCATTCAAAATGAATAGATGAGGTCCCTTTGGAAGTTGCTGCATATGTAGACGGTTTCTGTACTTAACCTCAAAAGTTTACAATGACTCCAGTAGTTACTAGAGAGTTATCTTGTTTCTCACTTTAGAATACTGATCAAAATAATTAGTAATTCCTTCTGAAGGATTTAGTAAATGGGTTACCATGATCTTCACTTTAGAATTAATTATACATTATGCATTGTTTACATTAATTATGAACCTGTATATTTTAGTTTTCTAGAGGTATAAAAAAATAGTAGTTACTGATTAGCTAATAGTGAACTACCACCTTCAACTGAGCACTGTTACTTACTAATTCATTAATCAGAGTTTCTTGTTAGTTAATAGTTACTAGAGTGTTAATAATGCATTACTCATTTGTTCCTGTGTAGTTATTCATTAATGAAGGATCAGTATTCTAAAGTGTTACCGTATAGCCTTATTAGCTTTTTACTTCTGCCTATTATATTTAGGCTTTAAAATTCATAAAATCTGTGTGTAAAGATTATCATGATGTACAAAATATGTTAGATCATAAACTTTTGTTGGTCACGGAGCTTATTTTCTGTATTAGTCCAAAAGGCGAGGCTTTTGTAAAATCAAATGGGCCTACTGTTTTTAGTCAACAAGAATTAGAAGATTCACTCAATCTCTGATGTGAATCAAAACTGCCAACACTGGTGACACTTATATTCAGATTAGTGCATGTTAATGCATGCGATTAATTTTTCCAGTTTAACGCGTAAAAAATATTTAACGATCACGCTCTTATTCATGCAAATGCTTTTAAACCATTCAAGCGCCACAAGACAAACGAGAACGCGCTGTCTGTGAATGTCGTGTCATGTGACAGACAGGACTCGTGTGACAGAAAGACGCGCGCAAGTATCGAGTTCTTTTTCACCCTTGAACAAACAATTACACACAGAATTATTACAAAAATGCCCGTTTTGTCGAGTATTCTCATAAGAGCAGTCATATATAGTTCACCCAAAAATAAAAAAAAATGTTTCCAAATATCTTCCTTTGTGTTCAGCAGAACAACGAAATTTATAAAAACTATCCCTTTAATTGAGTTAAATAACATCTTTATTGAACTTTGTGAGATGCACATCAGATTCGCGTCATGTTCGGCAGCGGCAGCTCTTAAAGTGACAGCAGCCTAATAAACCAGTGATGTGATGATGTCTGTCATTAATGTTCATCAAAGAACAAAGAGAACAGAGAAAATTGTAGCTTTAATAAGGATTAATCTATATATATTATTTCTGTATATGCAGGCCACAGGTAAATATGACATTTATTATAATGGGTTTATGTGAAGACTGTTTTAAGTTCACCTAAATTAAAAGTTGTTATTTTTTGTAAAGCCTAATAAATGTTGAAATTGATAGAAATATTAAAAACTCAAATCGCAATTAATTGCAGAAAAAAAATGTGTGATTAATTAGTTAATTTTTTAATCGATTGACAGAACTATTTTTCCTGCAACATTTTCCTCTAAAAATATTGCTTATACAAATATTTATTTTATACACTACTATTTATACTTTTATATTATTTTTTCTGTTAAATTGTGCTATTTGCATGTAGGCCTGCTATAGCATATAACAGTCCGTTAATGTTAAATGTTGAATTAGCTCTTGTACCTTTGTGTAATTGAATTGAACAGTTTATTTTACAATAAGAATAGTTGTTGTTTTGTTTGTTTGGTGGAGCAAGGAAAGTTGTTAAAAATATAGTTGCTGTGTTCAGTCACAGTTGTCCTTTCTCTCTCTATCTCCTTCTCTTTTTATCTGTAGGTAGCCACAGCCTGTGAAACTACAACTAACCTCAATCAGGTAAGCTTCTGTTCAGCATTTATTTGTTTGTTTTTTGAACTCAAAATTCCTTCTTCCATTCTGCACAAGAGGAATTTGCGTTATCCATGAAACAACATTAAACATCTTGTACAATTACTTTTACTTCAGACTGGGTTGCTTTAGTATACTTGTGTTTGGTCTTATTCTGCCTGTTGTCTTACTAAGGTACTTCATCACAATTTCAATTAAAAAAAGACAAAGAAATCAGAGATAATCATTTTTATGTCTTGGAGCAAAAACTGAAATGATGTAAGTAATTAACTTTGACGCAGGCATTTCCATGTTTGTCACTACACAGTAGCATACAGGTGAATTTGACCATTTTTTTCTGAATGTATAGCCAAGAAACATGTAAATGACATTGCTGAGATGTCAGCGGAAGTCAATTCAGAAGATCTCATAAGTATAAGTGAAAAACTGATGAAATTTGGCATGTGCTGTTATCCATATGTACCACAAATTTGGACAATGTGGCAATTATGGCCATTATGGACCACACATAAAAAATAAATGAAGTCATATGTGCTTAAACATTCATATTTATTATACTTTAAAAATATATGTACAATTATATTTGTGGAAATATATGTGGATTGTGTGTGTGTGCGTGTGTGTGTTTTTCCCTGTCATCATCTATAACCAGGGATCCACAAAGTCTCCCAATATGGACACAAAACGAAGACCATCCAGGTATGCAATCTAATATACACGGACATCATATCCTGGATTTTTGTAGAGTACTAGCCATTCAATGCACTGGATAGTTATTAGAGTTTGTCTTTTGTACTTGCCATTGATCTGCAGAGATCAAGTTCAATATCTGAATTGATTTGGGTAATGTAAATTGGATTAATTAATTCATTCACAAAGATTTCCGCTCACTCCTACAATTGCAAAGGCTTCAGATGATGCCACCTGACACTGTATATTATCGTTATATTGTAATGATTACGAGCACAGGTTGTAATTGCTGCCTAACACATTTGCTGTGTCTGCTTAATCTGAATACATGACATTAAGTAAGCACATAACATATTATATTATAGCTGTGTATTACGGACATTATTTTGACACACATCTCTGACTGATAACAGATTACTTCATGAATTGTATCACATTCATGATTATTTCTCCTCCCTCTAAGGAGCCTGAGTCTGATGCAAACAATGGAAGAAAATGAGGTGGACCTGGTCTACATCACAGAACGTATCATTGCGCTGTCCTTCCCCGGTGCAACAGAGGAGCATAAATACAGTGTACACCTGAGGGAGGTGACCACCATGCTCCGTTCTAAACACCAGCAGCACTATCTAGTAAGGATCCTCCAAACCTTGGAGCAATTGACGGTCCCAAAAGAGTGCTAGAAAATTTCTAGTACATTCTTTCTGGTGAATTAGTGTTTAGTGTTTCCCTGTAGGACTATTAGTTCACTCAAAAATGAAAATTCTGTCATTGATTACTCACCCTCATGTCGTTCCACACCCGTAAGACCTTCGTTCATCTTCAGAACACAAATTAAGATATTTTTGATGAAATCAGAGAGGTATATGACTCGTCCATAGACAGCAATATAATCAACACTTTCAAGGTCCAGAAAGGTACTAAAGACATCGTTAAAACAGTCATGTGACTGCAGTGGTTCAACCTTAATGTTATGAAGAGACGAGAATACTTTTTGTGCGCAAAAACAAAACAAAAATAATGACTTTAATCAACAATCTCTTCTCTTCTGTGTCATTCTCATACGCTGTTTACGTCCAACGCTTCCAGGTTCAGAACGCCGACTCATTATTGGCCGGCTACTGCGTCAGCATCACACGCTTNAATTAAGATATTTTTGATGAAATCAGAGAGGTATATGACTCGTCCATAGACAGCAATATAATCAACACTTTCAAGGTCCAGAAAGGTACTAAAGACATCGTTAAAACAGTCATGTGACTGCAGTGGTTCAACCTTAATGTTATGAAGAGACGAGAATACTTTTTGTGCGCAAAAACAAAACAAAAATAACGACTTTAATCAACAATCTCTTCTCTTCTGTGTCATTCTCATACGCTGTTTACGTCCAGCGCTTCCAGGTTCAGAACGCCGACTCATTATTGGCCGGCTACTGCGTCAGCATCACACGCATGCGTCGTGCTGATCATGTGATCAACTTTGACCAATACAGAGCTGGCATTCGGACGTAAGCCTTCGCTGGGCTTACTGTGTCACCTGCGTGAGGATAATGACAGGGAAGAGAAGAGATTGTTGAATAAAGTGCTTATTTTTGTTTTGTTTTTGCACACAAAAATTATTCTCGTCTCTTCATAACATTAAGGTTGAACCACTGCAGTCACATGACTGTTTTATATGTCAATACCTCTTGGATTTCATCAAAAATATCTTAGTTTGTGATCAGAAGATGAACGAAGGTCTTACAGGTGTGGAACGACATGAGGGTGAGTAATTAATGACAGAAATTTCATTTTTGGGTGAACTAACCCTATAACTGGTCATTATGTGACCATCTGAGATGATGTTTGGCGGCGGGCACCTAAACCCTATTGTTGCTGTAATTTCACTCTAACTTCCACATGAATCTTGTTGTTAACGTAAACTGTGAACATCCATTTTTGACACTTACATTATATTCTTGCTCCATCTGTGCAGTAATTGCATCTTTCTTTATTAATAAGGGTCTTTTTTTTGCATATTTCTTTTTCAGGTAATGACTCATTTTCAGGGTAAAATTACAATTTGCAATCAGTCAGCGCTATAGAAATGTATCTTCATATTTATCAGAAAAGGTACTGTACATATTACAAGTAGGCTACTTTATATGACCAAAGGTCCGATGTTTTTTGCACCCCAAATCTGTTCTTTACAACGGTACAAAAACATGACGGTTCGGTACGTACCACGATTTTGAAGTCACAGTTCGGTACAGCAGGGGGGAGAATACTAAACATTAAACTGTTTTTTATTATTACATTTTTTTATTTTATTTAATTTTTTATTTTGAACAAATGTGTCTCTGTGTTTAAATACATTCAATTATTATTATTAAATTATTACAATTTTCTTAAGGATAAAAAAAATCTAGCTAATGCTGTAAACTATATAGGGAGCCCTTACTTACACATTACTATAATATTAAAGTTTACAATTAACAACAGAGCCCAAATTATTAAATTCAGTTGCTATTTACTTTTAGATATAATAATCAACATTCAAAAAAAAAATATCATGTAAATTGCACATAAGGCAGGTTTTGCATTAACATCTAAATCTAATTATAAAGTTATTTTTCTACTCCAATTCATTTTTTAAATATAATCATTTACACAGTTACTGTCATAACTTATTTTCAAGACAAATTTATTTAAACATATATTAAGTAATTAAGACATAACTAACATGCAAAGTAAATATAATGAATATATAAGCTAATATAGTGCACATATTAAATGCTTCTCTCTAGAGTTCATTTCTCTAGTGAACTAACATGCTGTGGACACTAAACGACTTGCCTGAGGTAAATGTAATGCTACATGAGATATTATCAACATGTTCTCCAACCAATACGACAATATAGGTCGTTTGTCACTTCCCTGAAATACGACTCATAGGAGCGTTTACTAAAGTGGCGCCCCTATCGACAACAGGACACTTTCATTTGAATTCATCAAATACGACCCATACGAGCATTTGCTTTCATTTTAATGCATTGTTCCCTTTTATCTGCGTCATTTTTCGGGTTTCGCGTAGCTCAACTGGTAGAGCATTGCAATAACAATATGCAATCATGTGATCATGCGATCGTGGGTTCGATCCCAGGGAACACATGTGCTCATAAAGTGTAAATGCACTATAAATCACTAAGGTTAGGTTTAGGGGTGGGGTGGGTGTAGTCATTAATAAAATTTAATTTTGGTAAATGGAAAAAGGAGAAATGGTGTAAAACATCCACACATTGCATTTAAATAAACACGCATTTTGATTGGTAACGACAGTCATACGTCATTTCATGACGACAGACGTAACACGACACTGTCATTATTTTTATGACCACTAGAGGGCGCATGACTTCAAAACGTAAATATAGGTCGTAATATGGTGCTTAAAAAACGACCTATAGGGTCGTTTTTTTTTTGGAGGACAGTCTCGATATTATTCTCAATCTGTTTTATTGATGTTTTTCTGCTGTTGAAACACTGGTTGAGAGATTACATGTAAACATATCAATCGCTTTTTACTGGTAGCAAAAAGCGTTGCATTACCGTGCGCGCCCCCTTCTGGATTGGAGCGTGAATCGCCTGTGACTGACTGTATTCGTCATGTATGAACCGAACCATGACATCCATACTGTACAGTTCGGGACGAATACATGTACCGTTACACCCCTTGTTGTTTCTCTGAAGAAGAGAATACATACAGGTTTGGAATTATGTTGAGTAAAGAGGATGTTCTTTACTATATAAGCAATTAATGTTAAATGATTTTTGTTTCCAATTTCAGCTGCTTAATCTCAGTGAACGCAGGCATGACATCACCAAGCAGAACCCAAGGGTGAGTTTATGAATATTTATTTACAGTATTTGTATATCTATTTATATTATATTTATTTACTTTTATTTTACAGTTCCTGTCAGCTTGTGGTCTTAGAGTTGATTTTATGTATGTGTGCATTTATGACAGGTGCTGGATTTTGGTTGGCCTGATCATCATGCTCCTGCTCTAGACAAAATTTGCAGTATCTGTAAAGCCATGGACACCTGGCTTAATGCAGACCCTCACAATGTAGTGGTGCTGCACAACAAGGTGATTATCAGATCACATCGGTCCTTAGGCACCCAATCTCCACCACCGTCGCTTTGCATGACTGTCCGGACTGATGTGCAGCTGTTAATTAGTATGCTGTAATTGGAACTTTTTGGAATTTACAAATTGAAGATGATGTTTTCATGAATTGGAATTTCATATTTATATGTTGCTGGTTGTTAGCTGTAGTCATCGGCTCACAACCGAACATTCAGAAGGATCTTTGTCTTATCATGTCAGTAATCGCAGAACCTGATTTCACCAAGTGCAACATCTTCCTGGATTAACATCTTTGTTGATCCTGGAACAACATTCCAAACAAGAGGGACATGTTTAAAGTTTATGTCAGATTTAGGCTTACAACCAGGCTTCAACATCAGTGTTTTTTAACTATCATTTCCCTCTGATTTTAGGGATTAGTTATGGACAGGGTTATGTTTAGGGGTAGTTATATGGTTAGGACAGGAATGTTGTTCCAAGATCAACAAAATATGTTGACCCAGGAACGTGTCTAGGCAAAATCAGGACATGCTGGGCTTTTTAGACATCTGCAATCTACTTAAGGTATATATTGATGAAGATAATGATGACCAGAGCTGACACAATTTTGTGTCGTATCCTGAACAGCAGTCATGCTGATGGATATCTAAAGCTATAGTTTTTAGAGAACAGTTGGTGACACATCTGAGTTGTTGCTATGTTTGCATCCATATAAATAATCGAATTTTCCTTCAGTTTCCCATGTTCAAAGTTAACCACTTGAAGCATACCTCCACATGTGATTCTGACTTATATTCAGTGATGTCCTCATCAAGCTGCCATTCAAATTGGCTTTTGCACCAAATGAAATGCTAAGTGGCTGTAATTCATACTAACTCAAACAGCTACTTAAAGTGCCCCTATTATGATATTTTAAAGGTCCTTAACTTTGATTTGGAGGTCTCCTATAACAGGTTTACATGCATAAAGGTCAAAAAACGCTTTCATTTTCTCATAATATACATGCACATCACCACATTGTTCAATGATTCTCATACGACTCGTCTGATGATTCAATCTTTCTACATCCCTCCTTTCTGCGAGCCTGCTCTGCTCTGATTGGCCGTATGGCTCTGCCATAAAGTTGGTTTACATTTACATTTATGCATTTGGCAGACGCTTTTATCCAAAGCGACTTTCATTGCATTATACTATACATTTGTATCTGAGTATGTGCAATCCCTGGGATCGAACCCATGACCTTTGGCATTGCTAGAGCCATGCTCTAACCACTGAGCTACAGGAAAGCCATGTTTGAAGTCGGGCGTTACATACGACATTGGTTTACATGTTTCTAACTTCAACAGCATTTGAAGAGAATGACTTACAGTCACAAAACCAGCTGTAACGTGTCAAGTATGATGCACACCTTTTAGATTTTTGATATTTGTTCAAATAAACTATCAAATCATGTGTTAATAAGTCATTCTCTTCAAAAGCTATTGAAGTTAGAAACGTGTATACCGATGTCGTATGTAACTTTATAGACGGTCCCTACATTTACAAATATCGAACGTCCAACGTCAAACCAACGTCAGTCCAGAAGGCCCAGTCTGTTGTGATTGGTTGACCGCTTACAGTGCCTGTCGGAAACAAACGCCCATTACCATAACTGATTCAGCTCCGGAGGCTTCCTAAAGCTCAGCGATTGTACACACTGTAAACACAGTAACGATGGCATTGATTTTACCATATCAATTTGAGCGTGAATCCAATGATGAAACATTGGAAGAACTAATTATTCAACCCGAACCTCCATCGCAAGGACGACTTGAGCAGGACGTTTCTCAGTGACACTCAGTTTGATGTACAATATGAGATGTTGCAACTGTAATTCCTCTAATGAGTAAGCGTTTTGTAAATCTCATTCAGACCTCACAGAGATTTGAGAAGCAATCGTCAAAAGTTTATACTGCTGTTGTATCGCTGTGGTAATTTTAACCTCTGATTCTTCACATCCTCACCCTTTGGAAGTGTTTACAAAGAGAATATGCTTTTGCAGAGCAGAAAACAGCATCTTCTCAACATGTACACAATACGAACCAGCTATATTGTTTGAGGGCGGGTCAAAGTAGAAGTTGTAAATGAAGACCATAGGCGGGCATTATCCTAATGTGTCACTGCGTTACATATGCAGGTCATGGAAGTGAGACTGGAATTCCTGACAAGTCATTTAGGTGGTTCAGAGTCGATTCTTTCTTTTCGGAGACAATAACTTTATTAATCGTGCACTTTCGACTTTGCAGACCGTTTACATTCACAGACAGCTACATTACACATTGCATGAAAGGTAATATGCAAAAATGCATAATGGGGCACTTTAAACTTTTCTTTTCAAGCATATTAGATGCTGAAACATGATTATCAGACGTGTGTAGCCATGTCTGTTTACATCAGAGATGAGCAGTTTTCATTCATATTTACACAAACAATTCCAAACATTCTTTTCCACGATTTTGCCGTCAGCCAGTCTGTGTTGTCATTGCATAATTCAGTAATTATGCACATGGCATGTGCGACTCATGTGATTGGCTTAAAATATCCGGTGCTCCCATGAGCCAAGATGGCATATTTCAAATGACAGTGCCTGCTTTGATTTCACTTTCCAAATTTCTCCTTGAAAATTTGGCAAAATTTCTTGCAGGGAAACTGGGGGAGAACTGGCGTGGTGATTGGTGCCTATATGCACTACAGTAACATATCTGCCAGGTAGGACATGTCTATTTGAAACATTTTGGTGTGTTAGACACATTAGAGAGGATCGTGCATTTGCATAGAGTGTTTACGTTTTGTGTTCATATTTTCAGTGCTGACCAGGCATTGGACAGGTTTGCCATGAAGCGTTTTTATGAAGATAAAGCCATGCCTGTGGGCCAGCCTTCCCAGAGAAGGTCAGCAAAGACTGAATACCCTGAATACATGTTGACTCTGCACCAGAATATCCATGCCAGTTTTTAAATCCTTATCCTGGAATCAAACACTTTGCCCCCAGAACCATAGTGTGACTTGCTATATTTTTGTGAGAAATAGGTCATTGTGCTTTAGATGAATCACATCTTTTCTCATTGCAAAGTCTAAACTGAGACAACCAAGTCCATGAACCTGCAGTTTTGGGATATAACCAGCAGGTGCTACCAAAGTACATGTCATAACACTGGAATTACAGTTGAACATATAATGAAAAAGTTAATACTAGCCATGATGTTGTGTCAACCAATACAAATAATAATTAATACATGTGGCATTTGGGGGAATTTTATGCCAATTTGGAGTTTTAGGAAGAATAATGAGAGGATTTAAATCTAAAGGCTCCAAAATAAAATAAAGCATGAATCTTGCATGAATGAAACACTTAAACTGACTAAAAATTTTCAATTGTTGCCGAGTGTTATGTAATCTTTTCCCTTCTGTTATACTGCGTGTATGTATAGGTATGTGCATTATTTTGCTGGTCTTCTTTCTGGCCACATAAAAATCAACAACAAGCCCCTGTTCCTTCACCATGTCATCATGCATGGCATCCCTAATTTTGAGTCTAAAGGAGGTGGGCGCACACACTGCTACACATTCAAATCCATCCATCCAGCAATTTATGTATATTACGTTTGAACAAGCAAAATTAAAATCAGTGATGTGCTGTATTACATCTAACCCTGTCAGGTTGCCGACCCTTCCTCAAAATCTATCAAGCAATGCAGCCTGTGTACACATCTGGAATTTAGTAAGTAAATTGCTTCCTAGTGTGTATGCTGAGTTATGTTAATATGTAAAGTGTGGTCGTGATCTCATGTTGTGTGTAAAGTCTGGTTGTAGCACATTTTCATTTACGTAAACACTGACATGTACATCTAACATCTAAAACATCATTTTTATATATGAACAACTTTAGAGACACAAATGTTTTTGAATCCATTCATGTTCATAGAATATTGAATTCATGGAATTATTAGGTTTATTGTATTTTAAAATCAATTAGATCTCTGTCCTCTTCGGTCAAAAATGACCGAAAATTTTTATGTTTTTGTTGCTTCATCGTAATGGGATGACACTTAGTGACTTCTGTTGCATTAGGCATGTGAACACACACAAAAAATCATGGACATGATTCAGATATGTTAAAGGGTCGTAAAAAAAGCGCCACACTTGGCTCCTTCGTGGTCAGAAATGATAGACATTGGAAATGAATGGAAAATACGAAAAAATGCAAAACTCTGAGAATCTTTTGGGGGTAAAAACCACAAATCAGCCACTGTGCAGAAAAAAGTCACAGCAATTAAGGGGTGACACTAAAATATCAAGAGTGCAAAATAGAACNCCCCCCCCCCCCACACACACACACACACACACATACACACATACACATACACATATGAACTAGCCCAAGTATAACACAGAGCAAGTTTCTGCAAATGTGTAAAATAAACTCCATAATTCAGCCACAAAGTACTAATAAAAACATGAACAGCAACAAAGCGGTTACACTCTAAAACATCAAGAGTATAAAACAGACACACACACTCAAACACATGCACACACACACACACACACACACAGGTGCAGATTATGATGGGTTAATCCCTTAACAAGAGGGCAACAGATGTTATAACAGACTCGCACACACAGATATTAATAGCTTACAGCATGCACACTTTCAGCCTGTCATGATTTAATAATTATAAATTCTGTCATTAATTACTCCTTCTCATGTGGTTTAAAATCTGTCATTTTAACATTGAGTAAACATAAACATCCTTCAAAACAAGTTGAATGCAGCAAAAGAGATCACACAGAACCGTTATAATTTCAAATCAGGTAAATGTGTTAAATAAATGTGATGGAATTGAACATATTTAACCCTCTGGCCCTCTTCATTTAGGGGTCACATTTGGCTCCTTCGCGCATTCCTGAAATGTAACTTTTTTTCCCCAGGAAAACCAATGTAATATATTTTTGTTCAGTAATATTTTTTGATTATTATTTAAAATGTTGAGGGTATTTTATGATACTATGCAATATTTTTAGAATTTTTATTAGCTATTTTTCCCATTGAAAATAATACACAATTTTTTTCTAACATATTTTTGAATTATTTTTCAATTAAAGCAGTATTCCATATTAAAATAGAGACAGGGCATTTAAAATCCAATTTTTTAAAGGTAGATTAGTGCCATCTGGTGGAAGTAAAAAAAGAAAAACTTATATAATGCCATGTTGTAACCACTAGATTCCTATATAGTTATATATAAAGTGGTGTATAAATTATCTAGTGTTTTTAGACATAAATACATATTTTTATTAAGTTTGGATTTGGATTTATACTCAAAGACTACTTTTTTGTCAAGGTTTAGATTTTTTTAGTTTGAAATGTTGATTTGAAGTGTCAGTTTTTGCATTAATTTTACTACAGTCAAACCTGAACACACAGGAGGAATTCAATAAAAATGTAACAAAAATTAACAGGTATCCTTTACCACAGCTTAATAAATCTGGGTCTGGTCTGATTTCAACCTCTTTTTTGAGTCTTTTGGCTCAATTTTACCGTATTGTTACAGCCACACCGGTTCATTTGTGTGTGTATAATAGTGAGTTGTGTGTGTGTGTGTGGGCATGTTTTTGTGAAATATCAGGACACAAATGTGTATAATGACATGGGTATTACAAGAAGAGGTGACTTATGAGGACATTCCCCATGTCCCCACTTTTCAAAAGGCTTATAAATCATACAGAATGAGTTTTTGTGAGAAAGTAAAAGTGTGCACAGTTTCCTGTGATGATTAGGTTTAGGGGTACGATGTCCCCACGATGTAATAAAAACCTGAGATCACCTACATCGTGGGGACCAGCCAGCGGTCCCCACGAGGGAAATGGATTAATAAACATACTAAATGATGTTTTTTTGAAAATGTAAAAATGCAGAATGTTTCCTGTGATGGTTAGGTTTAGGGATAGGGGTAGTGTAGGGGGATAGAAAATACAGTTTGTACAGTATAAAAACTATTACGCCTATGGAGAGTCCCCACTAAGATAGCAAAACAAACCTGTGTGTGTGTGTGTGTGTGTGTGGAGGTTGGCAGATACAGTGACGATTACTTTTTTTACATTTAAATGACAGGGTCCTCGTCTTTTCATTAAACACTTGTCTATCTCTTTTTTATCTGTTTTTATGGCATTAATATCCTGTGTAACTCCACACATTCCACTGCTGCTAGTTAAATTTTCATGTTCTTGTTCAGCAGATGATAATATTTTAATAAGCTAGTCATCCATTCAGGCTTAGTCTGTATAATTCAGCATTGAGACAGTTTGAAGCATGCTTGTAATAACCCCATTCATCATTTCTTCCCTCTCTGTTTTACAGTAACGTTCAAGGGGACAGCCACACAAGCATCTGTATCACCATTGAGCCCGGCCTGCTACTGAAAGGAGATATACTGGTAGGAAAAACACCCAAATTATTGTTATATTTGAAAAATAATCCAATTTTCCATAGTATTCCATGTTTCATATTCTGCCCTTTTTTTCATATCCTCCATCCCGAAGCTGAAATGTTATCACAAGCGTTATCAAAACCCTAATAGGGATGTGATCTTCAGAGTGCAGTTCCACACATGCGCATTACACAATTTAGCTCTGGTCTTCACCAAGAATGACCTTGACGAGACATTTAAAGGTTAGTATGTTTTATGTTTACTGTTAATTGTGAATAAGAAGACTAAACACCAGCACAGTGGCTTACAAACTGATCATGAATCATAAATATGTGATTTAGCAGATGAGCGATTTCCGGAATATGGGAAGGTGGAGTTTATCTTTTCTTTTGGTCCAGAGAAAATCAATGGTAAGTTAATCTTTTCAGCACAGAGATATGATAGTGATACGCTTCAAGGCCTCAACTCAAAGTTCATGTTTGTCCCTGTAAGGTTTGGATCATCTCCAGAACGGACCTAGTGTCTCTGTGGACTACAACACCCAGGATCCCCTGATCCGCTGGGACTCTTATGAAAACTTCAACAGGAGATGTGAAGACATTAAAGATGGTGAGAGGAACTATTCTTGGTGTGTTCTTGCTCAAGGTGCTGACTGGTCATATTATCTGAATCTTTGACTTTTTTTGTGACTGACCTTAGGGAGGGAGCAAGGTCAAAACATAATAGTCATTTTGGCTTGTGTGTACACCATGTCTTATTTCCTTTTATGTGCTGTGTGGTAATGGTATTATTGTGCTCTCGGCGAAGGCAGTTTCTTTAAAGGGAAAATTCACCCAAAAAATGAAATTTCTGTCATTAATTACTCACCCTTATGTCGTTCCACACCCATAAGACCTTCGTTCATCTTCGGAACACAAATTAATATATTTTTGATGAAATCCGAGAGGTTTATGACTCGTCCATAGACAGCAATATAATAAACACTTTCAAGGTCCAGAAAGGTATTAAAGACATCGTTAAAACAGTCATGTGACTGCAGTGGTTCAACCCTAATGTTATGAAGAGACGAGAATACTTTTTGTGCGGAAAAACAAAACCAAAATAACGACTTTATTCAACAATCTCTTCTCTTCCCTGTCATTATCCGTACGCAGGTNCCCATAAGACCTTCGTTCATCTTCGGAACACAAATTAATATATTTTTGATGAAATCCGAGAGGTTTATGACTCGTCCATAGACAGCAATATAATAAACACTTTCAAGGTCCAGAAAGGTATTAAAGACATCGTTAAAACAGTCATGTGACTGCAGTGGTTCAACCCTAATGTTATGAAGAGACGAGAATACTTTCTGTGCACAAAAACAAAACAAAAATAACGACTTTATTCAACAATCTCTTCTCTTCCCTGTCATTATCCGTACGCAGGTTATTTTTGTTTTATTTTTGCACACAAAAAGTATTCTCGTCTCTTCATAACATTAAGGTTGAACCACTGCAGTCACATGACTGTTTTGACGATGTCTTTAGTACCTTTCTGGACCTTGAAAGTGTTTATTATATTGCTGTCTATGGACGAGTCATATACCTCTTGGATTTCTTCAAAAATATCTTAATGAACGAAAATGAACGAAGGTCCTATGAGTGTGGAATGACATGAGGGTGAGTAATTAATGACAGCATTTTCATTTTTGGGTGAACTAACCCTTTCAAGACCTGTTTTGTGTTTGCAAGCAGCGATGACGTTTTTGTGGGCGGAGCCTACATGGTGGCAGAAAATGACAGTTCTGCAGTAGCAGTCTGTGGAAGTTAATTATATTAAAAAAAAATAATTTCAAGTTTATATTTTACAATTCTGACCTTTTTCTCACAATTCTGAGTTTACATCTCACAGTTATTAGAAGGAAAAACAGAATTGTGAGATATACTCGTTATTCTGTCTTTTTTCCTCAGAATTGCGAGTTTATATCCCACAATTCTGACTTTTTTACCCTCAGAATTGTGATATAAACTCACAATTGGAAGTTATAAAGTCAGAACTGGGAGATATAAACATGCAAATGCAAGAAAAAAGTCAGAATTGTGTGATAAAAATTTTTCTAAAATATTATAGGTTTAAATACTATTTCATGCGGTAACTGACCCCTATGAACTGCATATGTGGATATTATGTAGACTTACTGTTTACATCAAATTCATGCTTTAATAGTAGACTAATCATTTTTAGCTTTAAAGGGCGTCTTCAACAACGGTTTTCTATAAAAATTTTGCATTCCGACTCTGACATCCAAAGGCACAACAAAACATTTTTCTCTTTTTCTGTGGATTTTGCCCATTTTCCTCCACCTTTTACTGTTGTTTTTCTGCCACCACTATGACGTGACTGTGACGTCTGCTCCAAACTGGTCTATGGAGTCAGAGAGGGTCAGTTGTTCTTGTTCACAGCCAAGTGAACAATGAGGGCTTAATGAGATATATGGATTCTCCTCTCACTGCTGCTAAAAATCTCCTCAAGACTTGATTGTTCTTCTGGGTATTCAGCATACTACAGATCTGATAAAGTAATTTGGCTTTATGATAGGATAGCTCTGATTGTTTGCTTGTTTTCAGCTATCAAAAAATGAAAAAATTGTGTCTCAGGTCATTAGGACACTTCTCCCCTTGGCTTAATGTTTTTTTAAACCCATGTGGTCTGCCATAAAGAGCCCTTCCCATGCCTCCTGCCAATCAGAGTTTTAAATAGCATCTAGAGAAATAGAAGGCGTCAGTGGCCCTGCCGGCAGCCCTGGGGAGGGGTGGAAAACTGACACTCCTCTCTTCAGTGTCCTCTTCTGGGAGGAAGGGCTGGTGGGTAAGGCCAGGAGACGTGGGTACCCCAAAACCCCCCCACACACACACACACACACAGTTAAATACACAATGGACACATGGACAATAAAGGAAAGATTGGTGCAGTCTTGACATTGACAGGACTTTGGAAAATGGTACAGAGCCCTAAGGAGATCCACAATTACAAAGCCCAATGAAAATGAATCTGCAGTGGAGCTGCATGCAAATAAATAACTATACAGTGTTGCACTGTGCAGATAAGCTACATTTTGTATAACTTGCTTGGGTTTGCAGCAGGCGAAAATTCACAAAAAATAGCCCATGTGTCAGCAGTTTTGCTCAGGGCTCTAGATGCACTTTATGGACACCCCCTTCTAATTAACTGCTTTGGTTATTGCAGTATTTTTTTATTTGGACAATTCTTAAAGCAAAACTATGCAGCTTTTGTGTGCTTTTAAGGGCCCTTTTCTATTCCACCTTCATAGTGCCCTTGTGCACAAAGCAAGGTTGTACTAAAGATATTCTGGGAACTGTGTGTGTATATATATATATATATATGTATATATATATACACCCATTTTTTCCATTAATGAATATTACTTCTACAGCACATCACCCCATCAAATAAATTATTATGAAACAGAATTTAACAAAATCTGTTCAAAGTCCATGTAAGACCAGTCTCGAGCAGCCTCCAGACTTTAAGGTGAAAACAAAAAAGTCAGCCACCTCAATTATCTACTATAAAAATGTAAATGTAAATTCTTGTCCTTTTTATGGAGTTATAAATTATCTAATCCTGCCAGTCACAACACAAGAGTACTTATATACCAGTATAGAAGGCTGTTTACCTCAATCCAGTGACAATTTTTCCAGCATCCCTCCACCTCCACTGCCATTTTATTACTGCCATTTTTTTTTTTTTTTTAAAGGGAGATTAAGGTGTGCTTAGAGCTTGAGTCAAGTAAGCCAAATATATAAACCTTTATCTCTCTAAAAGTATATATTATCATGGCATGTAACATGTCATTTGGAAATTAAAAAGCAAAATAAACTGGAACGTTATCGGACCCTTAACAGAACTTGTGATCTGATGGAAGAATTAAAGGAATAGTTCACTTCATTTCCTTTTAATTTACTCACCCCCATGTCATCCAAGATGAAAAACATTCAAAACATATTTTTCTCCATATAGTGGACTTCACTGGGGTTCAACGGGCTAAAGGTCCAAATGTCAGTTTCAGTGCAGCTTCAAAGAGCTCTACATGATCCCAGACGAGGAATAAGAGTCTTATCTAGAGAAACCATTGGAGATTTTCTAAAAAAAAACAAACAAAATTATATACTTTTTAACCACAAATGCTCGTCTTGCGCTGCTCTGCGATGCGCCACGCATTACGTAATCATGTTGGAAAGGTCACGTGACGTAGGCGGAAGTACCGATCCCGTGTCTACAAAACGAACGTGCAAAGACTAAGTCAAACGGCCTTTACAAGAAAAGGCAAAACAACAATGTCGGACGATTTCGAAAATGGAGGAGAAAATGAGATGGAATTTTTTGCCCTACCACGGTACTTCCGCCAATGTCACGTGTTACCTTTCTAACTTGATTACGTAATGCGTGCCGCAGTGCAAGACAAGCATTTGTGGTTAAAAATTATATAAATGTTTATTCTATTTAGAAAATGACCAATGGTCATTTCAAAGAAAGAAAGAAAGAAAGAAAGAAAGAAAGAAAGAAAGAAAGAAAGAAAGAAAGAAAGAAAGAAAGAAAGAAAGAAAGAAAGAAAGAAAGAGAAAAAGAAAGAAAGAAAGAAACATCTTGGATGACATGGGGGTGAGTAAATTATCAGGAAATTTTAATTCTGAAGTGAACTAATCCTTTAAGACACAAAGCAGCCATAAAAAGAGCATACAAACATGGCTTGTAAAGCTGAGGTTAAGCAACACTTTCTTCTTCATGGTTTGGAGAGTTTAAGCGATATGAGACTCTCAAATCTCTTTCTACATATTTCCACTAATGCTATGTGGTGTCTGTGTGCGTATGTATTCCTATGACAGAGACAGAGCGGTGCTCTGGGGCAGTATAACCACCAGGGCTTGTTTACAGCTCAGGCTCCCATATTTGGCTGCTGCACAGCTTCATGGCATTTTTGGAATGACTAAGAGGGAAGTGTGTGGGACAGAGAGAGGTGACTGTGACACTCGGTCAGAGTGACTCACAAATGATAGTGACTCTGATTAATGAACTGGACACAATGATCTCACAACGAAGACACAGAGACTGGCAAAGTCTCTGGTGAGCAGCGTTTAATACCGTTTTTGGAATCAGAACTGAATTTGAATTTGATTTTCCATTGGGCTTGAAAGTAGGTGAGTGTTACAGTCGAAGTATCCTTATTATAACTGTACTATATACTCATTCTCAATGCATGTGTGTGCATTCAAGTGACTTGGTGTAATTTATATATATATGTATATTAGATATTCTTTGTGCTCCTTAAAGCGCTTTAGCCAGAATATTTACACATTTAAGTATTTGTATAAAAGGTCTTCTCACAAGTAATATTATCGTCTGTGATGTTTTGGGATATGATTTTTATAGCAACGCAAGTATTTTATGTGGTCCTTCTATTAAATTATCATTGCCATGTTAATTTACATTTACTAATACATTATTAAGATCAAAAGTTGTATTTGTTAACATTAGTTAATGCACTGTGAATTAACATGAACATGAACATTTTATTAACTGCATTAACAAAGGCTAATAAATGCTCTAAGAATATATTATTAGTTCTTTGTAAAGTGTTACCGGAATACTTAAGAATGTATTTATTAGATCATTATTTCTCTGTCACTTGTCAAATGTAAGCAAATGTCATTTGCACAAGACATCTTTGCTTCCACAATTTGCTATTTGGAATAGTCTCTAATCATGCTAAGACCATCAGGAGTAACATTATCTTGTCCATGCTTGAGTGTATATTGTAGCAAAACTACATTTTTTGACCTTTAGCTTTAGCTCCTCAATATCTCAGCTACCCTTAAAATCTTTATTCATCATAAGCAGAGCAAGAGGTGGACCAGAGGGGTACTGAACACAAATGAACTGAAAATATGACTGCCCCATTCAGTGCCCCAATCCTAAAAATATATAGTTTTAAGATTCTACCAAAGACTATAGAATAACACAAGACACACCATTCATATTGTTTTTAATGGGAGAAAGTGCAACTTGCAATATGGCGGAATAAGTCCCGTCTTCTAAATAAGAGCCAATCGCGATTGGTAAAGTCATCGCATCACTGCAGCGGCCGTTAGAAGCCCCGGTTCCTATAGAAACAGTCAGACGCACACTTCCTACAGAGACGTGCACTTAGGACTGCGCATGCACATTATCTTTATCAAGCCTGAATTTTTTTTTACTTTTTTTTGTCATGTTTCGAGCGTTTAGAAACAAAATTTGTGAGACAGTTGTTGTCAGATTTCAAATATGAAAATTAATCGAAAGCTTGGCAAACAGCTTTGGATAATTTGTTGTTTCCCCATTCAAGGAGCTGCACCTGCATGCCCGAGAGGCGTTTCAAAGATGGCCGCCGAGTGAAATTACTTGTCTTAAAGGAATTTTGATTCTACCTCATGATATCTTACATTTAAGGCAAGAAATATTCCTTAGCCACAACAGCTGTCGTAGAATCGCCTCTGCACCACTGGATATTTACAATAAAAAATTGCAACAGGCAAATAATTGCAAAGAATTTAAATAGTATAATAATATTTTTTATATAATAATATTTTATTAAAACCTAAAGAAAGCATTTCCATCATTTGTTCTGTGGAAAGTTGTTTCTTTTTCTTTTTTCTTTTTTTTTTAGTGGGAGATAGTTTAGATGTTCTTTGTTCTCCATAAAGCACTTTAGCCAGAATATTTACACATGTAAGTATTTGTATAAAATGTCTTCTCACAAGTAATATTATCATCTGTGAAGTTTTGTGAAATGATTTTTATAGCAACGAAAATTTTTTCATGTAGTTCTTATATTGAATTATTATTGGCATGTTAATTTGAATAGTACTCTATGTTTGTGTGTGAGCGCGTGAGTGTGCGTGTGAGTGATGATAGGATGTTATGCTCAACGTGAATGAGCTTACCGAGCAGCAGCTGGATCGCTATGTGACTTCATGTTGAATATAAACAGTACATCACAGTATCATGATGCCTCTTAGGCTTTCACATGTCACTGCCATTCCTGTCAGCTTACCATTGGCCCATTTCATTCCTGTAAATTGCCATAATATAACCCTCCCCCCATGTATGTCTGTATATCTGTCTGTCAGTCAGCCATTCTATATATCTGCCTAGCCGTCTACATGTCTGCTTCCCACCTCATATTCTTTTTTCAACCTCTCCCTGCTGTCTGTCTGTCTGTCTGCCATGTGTCTGTCGCCTCTCATTCTGTGACCTTACGTTTCTTTTTTGTCTTTGTCCTTCTGTTTTTTATTAGAATGTCCTCATCTTTCTCTCTCTATTTATAAATTTGGCCAGTATAACAAGATTATGGTGTGTTGAACTGCAGTGGCCCTCACTCTTGACCAACACTCTGGCATTATTTACCCATGATATCATTCCCTTGGCCCTAACCTAATGCTATGGCTGTTGCTAGACAGACTGAGTAAAACTTGGCCATCATTATGCCAAGCAAGTTTGTGCCAAGCAATATTTTCTGAACCCCAAACAACAATCATTAATTAGTTACGCACAACTAATTAGGTTTAAGTTACAATGTGGCAGTGTGGGAGAATACAAAACACAGAGGTGATTGGGCAATTCTTATCAATATAGTTGCTGTCTCATTTGCCTTGGGTCAAAATTTGGCTCAAGCCCATTAGACCTCATTAAACCTCTTCAAGCTTTATTTCTCGATAATTTAGCCATTTTATCTAATATATACCTAGGGCTGTGTTTGTTTTCTTCTAAGAGATTTGAAAAATAAGCAGATCTAGCAGTTTTTAAGGCCTTTCTGTATGCAAAAATGCTTTCTTTCCACAAAATACAAAAAACCTCTGGTTTTGTTTTCTTCCAGCTGCGCTCCATTTTTCTGGCTGCTCTCTTAAGGGTCTGAGTGTGCATGTTGTACCACGGCATTGGACTATTTTCCTTAATCTTCTTTAAGCGCAAAGGAGCAACTGTGTCTAATGTGCTGGAGAAAAGAGAGTCAAGAGTTTCTGTTGCAACATCTTGTTCTTCTAAGTTATCTGGAATGCTGAGGAGATGAAACTGATCAGGAAGATTATTTATAAAGCAATATTTAGTGGTAGAAGTGGTAGACAAATACCATATTTGTAACAGGGAGGTGGTTTTGCAGCCTTGGAATTTCAACGGCATCAATATCAATTTCATGTGACAATATTAGATCTAAAGTATGATTACGATGGTGAGTGGGTCCTGACACGTGTTGTCTTACTCCAATAGAGTTTAGAATGTCTGTAAATGGCAATCCCAATGAGTCTTTTTCATTATCTATATGGATATTAAAATCACCAACAATTAGGACTTTATCTGCAGCAAGTACTAACTCTGATAGAAAATCAGCAAATTCTTTGATACAGTCTGTATGGTGCCCTGGTGGCCTGTATATAGTAGCCAGCACAAATGTAAAATGGGATTTATCACGTACACCATCACTTTGAAGGATTTATATTTGAAAGACTTTTGAGTAATACTGAAGATATTACTATAAATTACAGCAACACCTCCCCCTTTGCCATTCAGACGAGGCTTGTGTTTATAACAGTAATCTTGGGGTGTGGACTTGAAGTTTCTGTCAAGCACATCTAGTTCATAATCTGTGATCATATCATTTACAATAAGTGCTTTTGAAGAAAGGGATCTAATATTCAGCAACCCAAGCTTTATCATTTGTTCATCTGTGTTATATCTGTTTTTAATTTGTTGAACATCAATTAAATTTTTACCCTTAAATGGGTTTGGGAGTTTTTTGTATTCACTAAATCGGGGAACAGACACAGACTCTATGTGATAACATCTATGAGACAACTACTATACAGGGAGACAGCTACTATACAGTAGCTGTCTCACCGTTTCATCTTCCTTTTTTTCATAATTTGGACAATTTGATTGACAGTTACATTAGTTTATACTGCACAGTGATACTGTTGCTGAAAACTGTCCTTAAGTCAGTGTTTGTGCAGCATTTTTAAGAACAATAGCAGTCAAATCAAAGTGCTGTACAATTTAGAAAGCAAAGTATTAAAGTAAAATATTGAGCCTTGCATTGGGTCGGACCTCCCTATGAGGTTAAATAGATTACCTAGAAAACAACTATGGTCTGTGAGGTGGAGCTGAGAATCATCAGCATAGCAATAATATTAGATTTGTATATGTGGAAGATTAAAGCCAGAGGGAACCGAGCATGTAACGGGAGAACACCAGAGCCTATTATACCAGAGATATTGTGTCCATGTTCCAATCTGTTTTGGAGTGCACACACAGAAAAGCCACTTGAGGAACAGTATCACTTTCGTGGCTTAATGCATTTTTAATAACTCTTTTTATTATCAAGCATGTTCTGCAGTTTAGCAACAGTAGACTGATTTGGACGTAACATTTTTAGGGAGGAATAAAAGCGAACCGCTGTGAAGGAAAGAAATGCACTAAAGTCGCACAGCCCTAGTTTCTTGCTGTCTCTGCTTTCCACAAAGATGTTGCAAATGTATTGTCTTTTTCAGACACCTTGGTAGAACTGCCAGACCGGTGGATGTAGTGAAGCAATTTTAGCTATGCATTGAAAATTTGTCTGATGAGTTTTGCATATTCTGATTGGCCTTTATATAGACCACTGATCAAACTATATAAAGCTATTATTGGTCGATAATGATCAGTGCCCAATCAAGTGGAGCACCCTTTCCAGCTAGAGTCTGCATCTCTCTAGTCAATTTAAGACTGCATTTGGTCTTGAAGAAACATATCCGCAATGCATGCTACTGCTGCTGTTATTGCTGTTACTGTAGATTATTGCTGCTGCTGCTGCTACAGAATACTGTATGTGAAAGACTAGGGATGTGCCCGAAGCCGAATGCAATGTTTGGAAAGGAAATGGCACATTCTACGGAGCCCCTAAAGGGATGTGTTGTTGGAAAAGATAGGAGGAAAAAATATATTTCAATGCTTTTGCATTCTCTCACAATAATATATTTGGGTAATTATTTTGTATATAATTTGTGGGCATCATTTAGCTGCTATCAATATGCGGGTATTGAAATCACTTTTGAATGTGTGCTCGCTAATTACTTTATTACACATACTCTGTGTAAAGGGAGCAGTGGTACTGACCACACATTTTACAAGATATTTGTCAATGACGTTCATGATCTGTTGTGCACCAAATCCTCTGACATCGTCTTGTCAGTCATCTCTTCTTACTATCTTCATTGGATTAGTGAAAGCAGATGTACTGTAATGTAACCGACTACCACAGCAAGCCTAACCATGTCCCTTTAGGGGCTCCGTTCAATACGTTTATCATTTTCTGTGCCTTTCCGAATTCGGATTTAGGCTTTGGGCACATCCCTATTAAAGACACTACTTTTTAAATTGAACTTTGAGACAATGACATTTGAGATTTCAGGTGGTGGGTAAGATTTGCAGTAAATAACGGATTAAATTTGATCTGTTGGCCTCCATTGTCAAAGCTTGACTCCAGAAGAGAAACTGTATGGAATATAGTGGATCTGTCATCTGTACTAACATGTATAGGTTTAATGACATTACAAAAGGGTGAGCAAATGATGGCAGAAGTTTCATTTTTGAGTGATCTAGTATAGAGAATACTGTTTCTATTGCAGAAAACTAACAAAGTGAGTCTATAAAGGCCCGTTCACACCAAGAACGATAACTATAAAGATAACGATAAATATACAGTTCTAAAAATCATTCTAAATATAAAAGAATAGCACTGTCCACACCACAGCTATAATGATCTAGAGAAACTATTACCAGCCAGGAGTACAAGGTGCACATAACATAATACAACGATCCACAACCAAAGACAGACACAACTCAGAATAAATAGACAAACACTAATGACATGATACAGATCAGCTGGGTGTAATGAGTGATAATGAGTCCAGGCAGTGTGTTATGGGAAATGTAGTGAAACAGGTGGAATAAAGAGTCCGGGACAGAGTGCCCTCTAGTGGCAGATGGGGCACTCCCACAGGTGACCATGACAGTTTCGACAACATTGTCTTGCTTCCTTTACAGTTGCAGTGAAAAAGACTAGGTGTTGTTTTTATTCCACTATATTGACTTCTTCAGCTAAATTCTCTGTTAGATTAGATCGATTACACTAGCTATTCACTCGAAACATAGCATGCTGAGGACATCTGCTGGTTAAAGCCGTGTAAATGCAACAAGAACAGCGAAAACACGTTATACACACTTTGAAACTGCAGCATGTGAGCTTAGAATAAACAGACCGTTATCATTTGTTGGTGTGGACGCAAATATAGTTATCGTTATAGTTATCTTCATAGTTGTCATTCCAGGTATGAACGGGCCTTAATGCTCATGAGACTATTTTTAATTTTTATAACCTCTCTTTCAGACGTTGCTCATTCTCAAGGTCCAGTAAACAGCAGCCTTTACGCCCAAGTTCAGAAGAAAGACACTCTTGAGGGTATTGTGTCTGCCAGTGGTGCTTATTCAACCAACCGTACTCCTCCTGTAGTAGAACACGCTCTTCCACTTCCAGTGGCCAACCATCCACTACCAGCTGCAGACCACGCCCTTTCTGTCAGCAGTGACTCAGGCAACTCCACTGCTTCTGTTAAGACAGACCGCACAGATGATGCTCAACAGTCTTTGTCATCCTCGGGGCCTGTGAGCCAAGCTCCCCCTGAGACTGCAATTAGCCCTTGTGAGAACCGAGAGTTGGAACAGCTTCTGAGTGGTTCTGAGGGACCACCACATCTCCCTCATCAGAATTTCCTCGCTTTTGCCAACACAAGCCCAGGGGGTGGTGTGCGGCACCTTGTGCCTGCCCAGGTCCACGTTAACGGACAAGCAGGTGCTGAGCGTGAAACTGATATTATTGACGACGAGTTACCGGAAAGCCAGGTTGGAGATAACAGTGCAGGCAGTCTTGGCACACTCTCCTCCTTTGAGGGTCAAGATACACCAGCTGACAGCAAAGCAGTCACTGAATCCACTGTAGTAGAAGTAGACAGACAACGTGATACCTTCCTAGAGCGAAGGCCTAAAAAGGAGATGCCTGTACACCAGCTTCGAGGGTCATCATCAGCACATGGACTGATAGACTACAGTGGGCAGAACGAAGGAATGTATCGCTCGCAGTCATACGGTGGCCTGGTGCTGGATGGAGGACCTCGATACTTGCCACAAGCTCCTGAACGTAATACCAGTAGCCGAGAGGCAGTGCAACGAGGGCTCAGTGCTTGGCATCAATATGGTCTTGTGGATGACCCCTTCTTCGGCTCGAATGGTGCCCTGCCACACTTCCCAACTCGTGGAGGAGGATCACAGCAGGATGTCGAACAGTCTATAGATGCCCTAAACATGCTCATGCTTGACTTGGAGCCTTCACATACACCAGTTCCCAAATCTCAGAGTGCTCCCCCAGGTGAGAATATCTCAGCTTTCCATCCACCCTTTGCCCAGACACTAGCCAGACCTTCTTACCAGGCTGACCAGGCCATTTATAGTGTCACTGGTGGCCCACCTCTCTCTTCCTCTGCCAGTTTTGGCCAGTCCTCACAAAGATCATCACCCGCTTACCCCATGACTCCACTATCTGAGCATCATCAAAGGAGTTACCAGTCCCCTCAAACCCATTCACCAATCTATCAGCAAGATCCCTACAGTATCCGAGGAGGTTCAGTTACAACACCATCCCCAACTTTACCCCTGCCATCTCCAATCAAACCCCAGTATGTCTACCCAGGAACTAGCGAGGCGTCTTACTCTCCAGATCTTCAGGGCACATTCCCAGGCCCTCAGAGAAGCTACAGCACATCGTCATCACCACTCCCCCCTGTTACCCCTGCAAAAGAGCCTGAGCCAAAGTCTGAGGAAGAGATGCCGAACCTTGAGGGTCTTGTGGCCCAACGTGTGGCAGGTGAGGAAGAAGTAAACACTTTGGTCTGAATACACAGCTTCTGATGCATAAAAGAAGGGTGAAATTTGAAAAAAAATTAAATCTGTAAAATCTGTATAATCTACAGGTTATGTACAGATTTTCTTGGTTTTACATCTGTAATTTAGAGAAAACCAAGAAAAAAGCTTGACAAATGTAGCTGAAGTTGGCCCCCATTTATTGTTCATGTAAAAGTTTGTAAGTGACAACTTGATGGATAATCAGGATATTATTCTCCCTAGCTTTAGCACTCATTTTGACATCATGAGAATATATCTTAGTCTTCTACTGGTTTCATATAACTCTACAGAATATGGACAAGTTATTTCACTCACTGAGTGCATGATCTATTATTGAACCATACTGTATTTGACAAAAAAAACAATACACCAAGCCCTGGTAAGCTAATGAAGCCACAAACTGTCATCAAGTTCTCTCATCTTCTGATTTAGTCCTATAGGAGATAGACCAAACATATAAACATCGGAAAAAAGTTCCCTTCAAGTATGTCCCAGTGCATGGATATACAATGAACACATGTTCTAATATTGAACTATAAAGTTGACCTACACACCAAAGAAAGATGAAAGAAGATTACAGCGGTGTCATCACGTCTCTTGTGGATGTAGAGTATTTCTGGCAGACACTCACACCGTTCACATCAACACTGTCCTCTGTGTAGAAGTCAAGCTGAAAAGATGTAAGTCATTAGCAGCCAGAATAGACCATACCATGCTGTGCTTCAGCTACCATGCATTCTCTGGCTTGGACAACAGACTATTGAATTTACAGGAAAATAAATAGTTGCACCACCTTCTGGCAATGAATTGAATTGCTGGGATGAGCTTTCTGAAGCAAAATTATTCTAAAGCCCAGCCTTGCAAAATATACTTCATTTGACTTGTACGCATACACAAGTGTTTGATGCATGCACAATTTTGAGCAATCTCTCGCCACGAGTTACAACCCATATAAACATCTAGAGTTGTACAAATAAGGGTACTTTCTAACAATCTGCACAATCTGTCATCTATATAGGCCTCCATTGTTGCTGAAGCTTGCATGTGTTCCGGTCTGTCCTGTTTATGCAGTTTTTCTTCGATTACCTTGTGAATCGACGCCCCCAGGGCATGGTTACCACCTTGTGGATAAACTAATTACTTCCAAAAAAATTAAAAATCAGAAGTGTGTACTCTTCTGATGACGAAATTCGCATCACACGCATTGTACTCTGACCCTTGCGTACGTGTAAAAAGTGAAGTATATTTTGGGCTTCAGGAGGCTGTTGTGTCTCTTGTGCCTCTCAGCATTATAGCAGGCATATAATTTTAGTTACTTGATTATTTAATTACATATGGAAAGCCACATACAATTACAAAAACAGATTCTAGTAATGTAGCATTGACACCAAGTGTGTAGCAATGTGACAAGTTCCAGAAATTAGGGTTCAGATTCACCATTTCTTCCTTTTTCTTGTTTTTTCCCCCATCTGTCTATCTCTGCTCTGGCATATGGACCACCCCTCACACCATTGATACCCCACCTGCACCTTCACTCTCCTCTTCTTCTGCTTCAACCCACTCCATTATTCCTCCACCCAGAATACAACGCTCGCATCCGGGGCATCTCCAAGAGCATGTCCTTCCGGTCCGAACATCATCGTTCCTATTCCTTCTCTGGTTTGTCCCCTCCACAATCCTCCACCTCTCCATCCCCTACTCCCTTCTATTCTCTTTCTACATCTCTGTCATCTTACTTGCACATTCTGCCTTGATTTTTATATATAGATATAGATATAAATGGTGATATTTAGGGGCCAAGCACTGAAGGTGTCCAGGTAATTATAGTGAAGATTTAAGTGCACAGCATTATTGCGATCCCAGCACAAAGTCATCAAGAATATCACATTTTTGGGTGTAACTTCTGAACAATTCTTTACATCACAGATGATTTCTGTTTAATATCACTGGAATGCTTGGGTCAAGATGAATGCAAATATATGTTTTCATGTCTGTCAAGTAGGAACATTTTCTGCAGTTTCAATATCGATAATTATCAAAACCACTTTAAAGTTTAAATTCAACATGGCTGCTCCACTTTTACTTTAATGGCTATAACTTTTGAATGCAACCAACTATTACCACAGTTGTTGGTACACATATGTAAGGCCTGGATCTGAGGAGCTTTCAGTCATCAAAATCATTGAGTTATGTGGTGCCTGGCCTATTTTAGTAAAATGGCTGTAAACAAAATACATATTTAATTGAAATTTAGGAAAAGCAGTAAAGTAAGGAATATTTATGGCCTGTATATTTTCTCAAATCAACTACATTGGCAAAAGGTTAAAATTAGACCCTAGATACACATGATCTGCATTTGCTTGAAGAACTTAGAACACTCTTCTGTGTTCTTTAGGATCACATTCACGTACAGCAACCCCAGATGAAGCCATGCCAACTACACGCCGACGAACCACCAGTGAGAGCCAGTACCTCAGTAGCCAAAATGACAGTGCAGCCCACGGGGTGTGTTCTCCATTGAAGCCTGTGTCTCCAGAGTTTGTCAACACAATTGCAATGAACCCAGGTGGACAACCCAAGGAGGTATATCATTTAATTTTGACATTTGATTTAACATTGTATTGTTTTAAACAAGTTATTGTAAAGTGGTTTTACTTCTCTCAGTTGTACCGTATATAGCACAATAGATTATTATTGATAGTACTTTAATATTTTCTAATCCTATATGTTTCCCTTTCAGAAGCCTGTGCATAGTTACAAGGAGGCCTTTGATGAGATGGTATCAGTTCCTGTTAGTCCTACCCGCAGTAGTGGTGGTGAGATATATCTCCGGTCCTGACCCCTACCTTTCCTGTTTCGCCCTAAACCTTGCCACAGACCCCATGTTTTAACATGTGAAATCACGATTCATATCAAACAATAAACAAAAAGTGAGAAAAGTAAAGCTAAATGTGAAGATGAAGATGTCCTTTGTGCTTTTTTACTTTCATGATATTTTTTATTAATTGTATACCACTTTCAGAATGTGATAAACCATTGAATACTTCCATTCCATCATGATATCAATTCCTCTGTTGAAAAATGTTTTGTATGGACTAAACACATAGTTATGGAAGTAATGGCTTTCAAATACCAAACAATGTTGAAAATATTCTTGGAAAGAATTTGCATTGAATACTGAACTTACATAGAATTTTACATAAAAATGCTTTCTCTGTTGTGACAAGGAAGGCTGCAGGTGAAAAACTATTCTGTGGCAAGGTTAGGCGAAATGCTGAATGCTTAAATGCCTTTTACCCTGACGTATTTATTTATTTACCAGCATGTTTAGAGATGTGAGAACTACCTCTGAAATAAGTTAAATACTTATATATGTATATTGTAATAGTTTAGCTCATACAAAGTTAAAGGATTAGTTCACTTCAGAATTAAAATTTCCTGATAATTTATTCATCCCCATGTCATCCAAGATGTTTATGTCTTTCTTTCTTCAGTGGAAAAGAAATGAAGGTTTTTGAGGAAAACATTCCAGGATTTTTCTCCATATAGTGGACTTCACTGGGGTTCAACGGGTTGAAGGTCCAAATGTCAGTTTCAGTGCAGCTTCAAAGAGCTCTACATGATCCCAGACGAGGAATAAGAGTCTTATCTAGCGAAACGATCTGTCATTTAAAAAAAATTAATAAAAAAAATGTATATACTTTAATCACAAATGCTCATCTTGCATTGCTCTGCGATGCGCCACACATTACATAATCACTTTGGAAAGGTCACGCGTGACGTAGGCGTTTGAAAAAGTAAAAACAACGATGTCTGGCGATTTTGAAGCTGCAGGAGAAAATGTTTCTTGAGTTTTGCCCTACTTCCGCCTACGTCACGCGTGACCTTTCCAACATGATTACGTAATGTGTGGAGCATTACAGAGCAGTGCAAGACGAGCATTTGTGGTTAAAAAGTATATAATTTTTTATTTATTTTAGAAAATGGCTGATGGTTTCTCTAGATAAGACTCTTATTCCTCGTCTGGGATCATGTAGAGCTCTTTGAAGCTGCACTGAAACTGACATTTGGACCTTCAACCCGTTGAACCCCAGTGAAGTCCACTATATGGAGAAAAATCCTGGAATGTTTTCCTCAAAAACCTTCATTTCTTTTCCACTGAAGAAAGAAAGATATAAACATCTTGGATGACATGGGGGTGAGTAAATTCTGAACTGAACTAATACTTTAATGATTTAAGGGAAGCCTCTTATAAGACTTAAAGTGACTTATATTTTAAAATTGTAACACTCGTATATTTAATTTCAATGCTTGACTCATGTCTTGCGGCTTCTGATTTTGGCCATTTGCATGAATCAAGGGAACTCAACTCCTCCTTCCTGCTTAAATTATGGACATTATTTACCTCAAATATGTATACAATTTTTCTGATGCAGAGCTTAAACCTGACAATCAAAGTCTTGTTTCCTAACTTTTGTTTAAATAGGCCATTCTGGTCAGGCCACTCATTCAGCCACAGGCCTGAAGGCCCAGAACCCTGCAGAAGCTCTGGTACAACAAAGCAGCTCAGGTGAGTACCTATAAAACCAGTATGGTCCACTGTAAACTTTTCTTTATTGTAAAGGATTAATTTTTATATTTTCAATATAAATTTTGCAATAATTTATTAAGTGCATTGTTTTGTTTATTAATCATTACATGGCTAGTAGAGTTCATTAATACCCCTCTGCCCCACACCTCTCATCTATCTGCAGTGCTGATTTCGGTCACTGTCTCCCTGCTATGCATTCACATTCACACTGTTAATATTCTCTTCCCCTTAAAAAAAAAAACAACTCCTCCAAAAACTGTCACTGCTCCTCTTTCTCTTTTTATGTCTGCTGCTGTCAGATTCTGATTCTAGTGATGGTATGGAAGGTAAGAGTATTTTGAGATGACAGTGGAAACTCTAACAATGACATGTTCATTATGCTCAAGAATGCTACACACTCCCTCCTGCACACATTCACCCCTGTTAACTCCTGAAAACCCTTCTTGTTTATGTGACTTCTATTGAAATGGTATTTCAGTATTATAGTGTCAACAATATTTTGACCAAGTCTCTCTCCTAATAAAATTCATATGATAAATAGTGCCCAAACACCTTCCATTCGTTGTAATAAAGCCCTGAGTATACTTCTTTTTCATGCGTACGCTAGTGGACGCACACAGTCGAAGGCACAGTCTTGCAAAGTATACTTCATTTGACTCGTACACATACACAGGCGTTCAACGCATGCGCAGTTTTGAGCAATTTCTCGCCACGAGTTACAACCCATGTAAACATCTTTGTATTCTTTCATGATACAGTTGAACAAATGAGGGTTTCTAACCTCTTCACCCAATCTCTCGTCTATGTAGGCCTCCATTGTCGCTGTAGCTTGCATGCGTTCCGATCTGTTTATGCAGTTTTTCTTCGACTACCTTGTGAATCGACGCCCCCAGGGCACGGTTGCCACCTTGTGGATAAACTAATGACTGCAAAAAAACAAAATTTGAATGGGCATGTGCGACATGCACGTACAAAGATGATGAAATTCTCATCACGCGCTCTGTACACTGACCCTCGCATACGTGTTAAAAGTTAAGTATACTTTGGGCTTTAGGCAGCATAAAGTGTATCAAAAAGAAAAACAAATATTTAATTGAGGTATTTCAACATTAATTTCAGTAACACTTTAAAATAAGGTTTCATTAGTTAACTACTTTAATTAACATGAACTAAGAATTGACAGTACTTCCACAGCATTTATTAATCCTAGGCCTGGTTTCACAGATTTAGGCTAAACCAGGATTATGCCTTAGTTCAATTAGGGCATTTAAGTAGCTTTTATAAATGTACCCTAGAAAAAAAAACATTACTGGTGTGCATCTTGAGACAAAACAATGGCTCTGACCTATTTTAAGATATGTCAGTGCAAGTTGCTTTCAGTTAAAACAGCTCAAATATGCATTTTAGTTGAGGACCAGCTTAAGCCTTCTGTGCAATTTCATGTTAATTTCAACATTTACTAATACATTAAAATCAAATTGTGTATTTGTTAACATTAGTTAATGCACTGAGAACTATTTTTAATAACTAACATTAACAAACATTAATAAATACTGTTAGTTCATGTTAGTTAGTACATTAACTAATGTTAACAAATGAACCTTATTGTAAAGCGTTACTGATATTTCTGTGTCATAATAAATACAGTATAACTCTGTCATAATTAAAATGATACTAAATGGTTTCATTGGTCAGCAATATTTCTCAATGATAATTCTGAATTCTGTCATAAAATATACTATATTAACAGTAGTTGTTGCATTGAATTTTGATTCATTCAGACCAAGAGAGGCTAACCCTGCTTCTGATGATCTACCGTCCTTTAGAGTTTAGTTCCAACGTGCTCCAATACACCTGTCTTAACTATGTTTAGGTGTGTTTGATTAGAGTTGAGGCTAAACTCTGCAGGACAGTTGTTCTCCAGAAGCAGGGTCGGCTTCCCCTGATTTAGACAATGCCCTGAGCATGCTTCAGGACAGCACCAGCATGTTTAGAAGGTCATTCTCCGAATTGACATTGGTCATCTTTGGGCTTAAGTCATGATCCTGCTCATTTAGATTCAGCACGTCATGAGTAATGGGCTAGTTGCTTATGGCCGCCATGTTGGATTTTTCTAGTGAGTGTGTGCATAAACACTTGCCTGACGCCAGTGCAGAGAGCTGAAGAAAGCCCAAAATTATCTTTTATAGTTGTTTATAAAATCTGTTTTAACACTTAAAATAAAATGTAATAAAACAATGTATGTAAAAACAAGGTAAGACATTATACAGAGCCATCAGTTAGCTACGCATTCACACCCATCAATAAATATTTTATTTCTCGAAAATATTCATATTGCATGCACTTGTTGTGCAACATTTTAACTGAAATAGGTATAAAAATATCTTAAAATGATTATACCTATATACACTGGAAACCTGTAACCTACCTGGATCAGAAAAACATGTTTAGTAGTTCCCTGAGAACAGACATACGAAAGCTTACAACTACAGGAATAACCATGATTAGACAGTTGGTTGCATACATTATCCCTTAAACATTCGCACGTTTGCCCTGTGAGACATAGGCTATAATTTATCTCCATTAATACTATTTTCTCAGTTCTGCGCATATTTTCATCAACTTGCTCCATCAATATTGTCACCACATATATTACATTTACATATATCTTTTTAGAAACAAACAAGGGCTGTAAAAAGATCATCTTAAGAAATAGTTACGATTAATTTACATTTCTTTAACAATAGTTAACGCAAACCGTTTTCAATATAGCTAAGTAAAAAATAAGAGTTGTGTGTAGATTTTACTCATATATATTGCATGCGCTGCTTATAGACACAAGACAGATAACGATGTATGCGACAGATGCTCTATACTCATCTCGCTTGTACAAAAGTAAATGCAGTAATTAATTGAAATGCACGGGGGAAATATAAACACTGAACTTTATATGCAAACATGTAATAAATAATTTAATTATTACATGTTTGCATATAAAGTTCAGTGTTTGTATTTGGCCCTGTGCATTTCAATTAATTATTGCATATTTTAAATAATACAGTTAACACTTAGCAATAATACTAAGTATATATACCAAGTTTCATATACAAGTTTCTCCTTACAGTAAAAGTGAACGTCGCTAAGACTGGAAGAGTATGAGCGGAAGTAAACATGCACACACTCGCATCACCAAAGCTCACAGGTGCCATCTTGTGCACCTAGCCCATACAATGTTACCCATCCATCATTCTATCTGCTATTTTGAATTTAGATAAAAACTAACTGTTTTGAACTCGTCCTAGAGCTTTCATCACATCATCCCCAAATTTGTGTCATGTAATGTTGAGACAGTGGCAGTAAAAGTTATTCACAGATATATTGTTTTTGTATTCCCAAGTTATATTGCTTGTCTGTTTTTTTTTTCTTGTAGATCCACATAGTTTCATGGGAACAGGAGTCCGAGGAGGAAGTTTGATTTCTCCTTTGCAGCATCCATACCCTTCTGCTTCTGAAAGACCGGTTCCTCCTGCCCACACTTTCAACCAACCTCAGCCAGTTAACAATGCTAGCTCTGATGGGTAAGTGTTGTTATCTGACAACTGTGACCACCCTTTTTCAAATGACAGGCAACAATGCAGGAAGTAATGCAGGACAGTACTACATTAACACTTCAGCTACTGCTATTAACTAATATGGAAGCAAGAGTACTTAATAGTAAATTTAGGACTGAAATAGTTCCTTATTAGATAATCAATAACTACTGAATACAATTAGCCTCATTATAAAGAATTGCCCATTTATTACTAATCACAAAATTAACATGTGCCTGAGATGTGAGCAATTGTCTTTTTTGCTCTAAACATGATCCTAAAATGCATCACTAATTGCCTAGTCACTTTTCAAGAACTAATGTACTACCAAAATATATGTGTTCTCAATTGTTTGGGTGAAATGTATCTGTTTTCTTTTATGTACTCATACTTTCTCTATTTTATCTCTTTTGCTTTCAAACAGTTTTGGCAGTCAGCCTGCCTTTCCATCATTTCCATCTGAGCCCATCCGGGCTCCTCTCTTCCCAGACACCTTCACTTACCTTAACCCTGATGAGGCCACTGTTAACATCATGGGTGTTCATCATGTCCCAGGAAGCCCCAACACACTCCACCGTACAGTGGCCACCAATACACCACCAAGCCCTGCCCTTCAACGTAGGCTTGGCGGTCAGAGCAGCCCTGCTTTGGGGCGACGTATACAAACAGCCAGTGGCAGCAGTGAACCAACTACTCCCAACAGTCCTCTTGTGGGTCGCAGTGGCAAATTCATCCCGCCAAGCCCTGTGCTAGACCGTCACCCCTCACCTGCTCCAGTTGCTTCTAGCCCAGATCACAAAGCCCCATTTAGGGGCCGGGCCACTCCAGATGAGAGACATGGGGCACAGTCCAGGCAAAGCACCACTTCTATGGTTCAGCCTGGACCTGCTACCCCCACATTTCCCCTAGAGCAATCCTGTAGCCCCTCACTGTTCTTGCCCCTGGACATAAGAGCGGGATCCATTGCAGGAAATACTGAAAGTGTTACAGCAGACAGCGCAGAAAGTAGGAAAACTCCCACTCCTACACAGTTGTCACCACAAGGACCTGCAATCACCTCAATATATGGTAAGATAAGAAATCCAGCTAGGAAGCATGTGAATGAAATCAGTAAATTAAACAGATGTGTGTACCTATTTGATCAATTATTCAGAAAACCATTTATTCTTTTCAGCCGATGGACCTCCAGATATTAGATTGAATATCAAATTTGTTCAAGATACATCCAAATATTGGTACAAACCAGAAATCTCCCGGGAACAAGGTGAGAGGTTTAACACAAACTGTTTTCTCTGAATCCATGTAGAGTCGGGCCAAACCCATCTGTCACAGGAGAGCTCTCGAGATCCACTTTCCTGCAGAGCTTATGCTGCCTTCACATGCTGTTGGAATCATCGTAAATACGAGTTTCCTAGTTGAAAATTAGACATGAATGCTATTCTGAGATAATTTTGATACACGAGTTTGCTGATTTCTGCTGTAACTGGTCTATCTTTACTGTGTGCTTTGCATGGCCGTTATATCCATCAGGCATATTTAATTAAGTAAAATATTTAAATACTGCTAGTGATTGATAGGAGAATAAATCGATGCATTGGGAATCAAGAAATGATTCTGGATCGATTCTGAGATTTTCCGAATGCATCGCGTTTCTCTCTGGAATCGATTCTGAGCTTAGAGTCGATTCCAGAGAGAATCGTGATGCATTCGGAAAATCTCAGAATAGAGTCATGCATCGATTTATTGTCCCAGCCCTATTAGATACCATTTGTGTTTTTCTTCTTCATTCTGTTGGTGTTAAAATAACATTTGATTAACATGATTCATAACATGATTCCTAATCAATTCCAACAGCAAAGCACTTGAATGCGACAAACTCGGAATTATGACTTCAGAAATGGGAAGTAGTACATTTTCGATAGCATGTGAAGGCAGTATAAGCCCCAAATCTAATCAAACACACATGAACAAGCTAATCAAGGTCTTTAGGATAACTAGAAAGTTACAGGGTTCTTCTCAATACTCAAATTGATGCATCCTCATCAAAGTTAGCCATCTTGAAGGACATCTCAATTCTTTTATTGCACCTCGAGGAGCATGAGCGAGTCATGAGCGAGGATACACAGGTGTATCCTTCCCTCACATCCTAAGGGGGTGGAGCTGAGACGTGAGAAAAGGAAACGAGGATACACAAAAAAAGAAGCACCCATTGGCTTGTGAGTTTGATCAGGGTTGGAGGTAAACTCTGCAGGAAAGTGGATCTCGAGGGCCAGAGTTGCCCAGCCCTGTCAAAACACCACTGTCATTACAGAATATGTGTAATTACTGTGTTTTGCCTTTGTGGGGAAGTATAGATGACTGGTGATACATTTACTCATTTGTATGTTTCAGCCATTTGTATTCTCAAAGATCGTGAACCCGGAGCATTTGTCATTCGAGACAGTAACTCGTTCAGAGGAGCATATGGATTGGCCATGAAAGTAGCCTCTCCCCCTCCAATGGTGCAGCAGAACAAGAAAGGTAAAACAACTATTCGTGCATCATGCCAGTCATCACTGAACAGACCTTCCTCCTCATTTATCTTTTGTTCTTACTTTGAAGTTGGAGACATCACAAATGAGTTGGTACGACACTTCCTGATTGAAACCAGTGCCAAGGGCGTGAGACTTAAGGGTTGCCCAAACGAACCGTACTTCGGTAATGATGAATTCCGACAGACGTTTGTATTTCTGTCTGCTGTCTATTGTACTGACTTAAATTGGTACCCTTTGAATAGTATGTCTATAGTCTTGTTTGTGTACTGTAACTTGTCTTTTATGTGTGTATGTGTTTGTTTGCAGGGTGTCTGTCTGCTCTCGTATATCAACATGCCATCACACCTCTGGCTCTTCCATGCAAGCTTATGATCCCTACAAGAGGTGAGAACGCCATTGTCACCCTATTCCTACAGCCTAACTGACCTCTTCTCAATGGATGGTGTTTTTGTTTGCATCCCCTAAACACTGACTGCCCCGACTTGGTGTTGATTTGTGTTTCATCAAATCAGTCTTTGGTTTTTGAGTCTTCATGTCTTACTTTTTTTGTGAACAGATCCAAATGAAGAGGCCTTGGAGTTAGCCACACCAACAAGTTCAAGCATGGATTTATTAAAGCAGGGAGCAGGTAATTCTCTCTATTTCTGTTTCTGTTTCACTCCCTTTATTGCTCTCTGTCTATCTTATTTGTTTTCTCATTTCCCAACCACTTCAGGACCTCCTAAACCTACTGAAGATTTTTATGGTAAATACAGCACATCATCTCCTAGCTGGCATTTGTGTCCTTGTTTGCATGCTAATTTTAAATGAACTACTGGCTATGAAAATCATCTACAGTACTTTCACCATGTGCACCTGAAACCAGTGTTGAAATAAGGTGATAGCAGCTAACCAGTGTTAATTTTGTTAACAAAATCTATGACCTTTTTTTCCATGACTTATGCTGCCTTCACATGCTATCAGAAATGAGATAATTGGCGAAAAAGATGAGACTGAAATGTGGTTTTTGGCATAATCAGGCATAACATTATGAGCACTAACAGGTGAAGTGAATAACACTGATCATCTCTTCATCACGGCACTGTTAGTGGGTGGATATATTAGGCAGCAAGTGAACATTTTGTCCTCAATGTTGATGTTAGAAGCAGGAAAAATGGGCGAGTTTGACAAGGGCCAAATTGTGATGCTAGACGACTGGATCAGAGCATCTCCAAAACTGCAGCTCTTGTGGGGTGTTCCCGGTTTGCAGTGGTCAGTATCTATCAAAAGTGCTCCAAGGAAGGAACAGTGGTGAACCGGCGACAGGGTCATGGGTGGCCGAGGCTCATTAATGGCTGACCCGTGTGGTCCGATCCAACAGACGAGCTACTGTAGCTCAAATTGCTCCAGAAGTTAATGCTGGTTCTGATAGAAAGGTGTCAGAATACACAGTGCATCAGTTTGTTGTGTATGGAGCTGCATAGCTGCAGACCAGTCAGGGTGCCCATGCTGACCCCTGTGCACCGCCGAAAGAGCCAACAGTGGACACGTGAGCATCAGAACTGGACCAAGGAGCAATGGAAGAAGGTGGCCTGGTCTGATGAATCTTCTTTTACATCACGTGGATGGCAGGGTGCGTGTGCGTGGATGTTACTTTGACACGTACCACCTACCTAAGCATTGTTGCAGACCATGTATATCCATTCGTGGCCTCTTTCAGCAGGATAATGCACAAAAATGGTTCAGGAATAGTTTGAGGAGCACAACAACGAGTTTGAGGTGTTTACTTGGCCTCCAAATTCCCCAGATCTCAATCCAATCGAGCATCTGTGGGATGTGCTGAACAAACAAGTCCGATCCATGAAGGATCCACCTCACAACTTACACGACTTAAAGGATCTGCTGCTAACATCTTGGTCCAGATACCACAGCACACCTTCATGGGGTCTAGGGTATTCCATGCCTTGACAGGTCAGGGCTGTTTTGGCGGCAAAAGGGGGACCAATACAATATTAGGAAGGTGGTCATAATGTTATGCCTGATCGGTGTATATATACAGTACAGTTATATATACACCTCAAATCATAGCTATGATGTTTTGTTTGTTTTTTTAACTGACCCTATATATATTTTTTGCATGATACTTTTTTCTTTTTGTGTGAGGTAAAGTTTTGGGATGCAGGCTCTATTTCGCTCTTATTTTATCTTTTTTTTCCCCCAGCATGTAATGTTTTGTACATAAACTCTGTGGATATGGAATCTCTGACCGGTCCTCAGGCTGTGGCCAAAGCCATCACTGAAACACTTGCTGCCAAATCCGCTCCTACGGCAACCATTGTCCATTTCAAAGTGTCCACACAGGGCATCACACTCACCGACAATCAGAGAAAGTGAGTGGATTTAATAGGATTAATTTTGAATCAATCATGTGCGACCTCAGAATAACCAAACTTCTTTTTCCTTGAAGGATTTTTTTCAGACGTCATTACCCGATCAACATGATAACATACTGCAATTTGGACCCACAAGACAGAAAGTGAGTATTTTGGTTATATATTTTAGTTGATATTTCCGCATGCTCCATGTACATTTCGTCATTTCAGAAATATGTTTGACATTAAATTCAATAAGATCCTCATGTCTCATTGTTCTCACAGGTGGAACAAAGCAGAGGGTGGAGTAGCAAAGTGAGTATGCCACACTGAATCATTGTATTTGTTAAAGACAGAATAAAAATTGCTCTAACAAATCTTTACTCTGGTTTGTAATGCAGACTGTTTGGGTTTGTGGCTCGAAAACAAGGCAGCACAACTGATAATGTGAGTCACCTGTTTGCCGAGCTGGATCCAGACCAGCCTGCTTCAGACATTATCCGTTTTGTCACCAAAGTCATGCTGAACACCCAGAAACCTTGAGTGGCCGTCCAGCAACCATCTTGAGTTCTCCATACGAGTCTGAATTTTCTCGCCAAAGAGGATTTGGTTATTCTTATCTTATTTTTCCAGAGTGGATTATTCTTTTTACATACAGTATTGCTTTCTTTTCATTGAATAACTCTGGGGGTTGGGCTCTTACTCTTTCTTCTTTGTGAAGATTTGAAAACGATGCTGTTTTCTGAGTGAAGATCTTGCTGAAAAGCAGATTACAAATGTGCCAGGGATAAAGTAGTAAGTGTGAATGGCAGGGATAAACATAGTCCCTCTGGCCTTCCATATGAGGAGGCAAGACTTTACAATAAAAAAAAATATTAATAATAATAAAAAATCACAAATAATATTTAGATAAAAATGTCATTATTGTGATTGAAGAACCAAAGGTAGAAAAAAATAAGAGAAAAAAAAGATAACATCAGACAAGTCAAAAACTCTTTCTTTGTCCTCCTGTGAAAAGTATGAAGATTTTGCATGTTTGCTTGCAAGATTCACAAGAGTGTCATTTTCTCTGAATTCAGAGGACTTTAAAGCATTTTGCAGAATTTAGCTGTTCACTTCAACTTCAAATAACAGAGCAAATCTGTTGAAATAAATGAAAAAAGTGGTCCAAAAAATGGCACACACACAAAAAAATAATAAAGAAAGAAAACACCTTGACCCCAGGCTTGCCAAATTGATCACCACATAAAGACTTGCTACACTTGCCTGTGGACATGGAACTAGAAAATCCACTTCAGTCACTGGAAACTTTCTGCCGAGATATCCATATGGATAGTAAAGATCACACTGGCTCTACCCACAATGTCCTGGCTGTGGTAGTAGATGTTTAGCTTTTTCTGAACTGTGCTCAACATCCCATTCACAGCTTTGCCCCAGTCAGTGACAAATACTGTATACGACAACATTTTGTTGCATACTATTTGAGTGCATGGGTAGATCCATTTTGTACTTGTCTTTAAAATGTATTATGACAAACCATGACATTAACTGAATATTTATTTTTGTTGCAGTATTACTCATAACTAATATTTAAAAAAAATAGTGTATAGTCTACAGAAAAGAAAAAAACTTGACTTAAACGTTAAAAATGAATTATTTTAGCTAAAATATCGAAATCAGGTTTTGAGAAGCTCTTGATGTAAAATGTATGTTACAGTTTTGTCTTTTTGAATGTGTTCACTGTGTCATTGTTAGGTGTTTTAGAATGAAACGGCATGAATGTGGAAGAAAATATTTTAGATTAAAAACACCAATACATGTATAAATTTGCCATGAGTGCTGCCATTATGTGTGTGAATCAAACAGCTCCTGCAGATGATATGGATTATGTTATTGGTCAAAGGGAGGTCGGTTGTTTGCAGTTGTGAAAGAGGCGATGTAACAATATGTTTGCCATAAGAATATTACATTTTAATGTAATGCACCTTCCATCCTGTCAATGGCTAGGTCGTTCCTTCTCTGTTCACCATCATTAAGTGCTTTATAATCATAGATGGGGCAAAAGAGATTGAATATAATAAATTAATTGACAGGATGGAGGGTGTTTTGTTATTGGTTTCTCCATAAAAAGAGGCAATGGTGGTAACAACTCTTGAGTTAACTAAGCCATTGGTAGAAAGTCAAAGTTGTTTGCAATGTTTAATAATTATTGTAAGGTTTTATTGTTTTTCAAAGTGAGTTCTGTTGCTGTTCCACTGTTTTGAGGAGAGTGATCGTGGATGGAGTGAGAGGAACTGTGGGGTTTACAGATATTTTGTCTATTTTCAAATGGTCAAAAAGGAGCAGTTTGACAGACCATGTGCAATTGAAAATAAAAACAAAAATCATAAAGTCAACCACTTTTAGTTTTATGTATTTTCAGGATGTTTTGTGGTTGGTGAATGGTGATCATTCTGATAGAGACGTCCAGTGTCTTGAGATGAAACAGAAATGTATGCTGTCATTTTGTGGAATTGCAATGCAGTTTAGTAGCTTACTAATAATAATCAGTGTGTAGAAGTTTTTCAACAGATGGCTGTGTTTTCACATTAAAGGATTAGTTCACTTCTGAATGAAAATGTCCTGATAATTTACTCACCCCAATGTCATCCAAGATGTTCATGTCTGATGTTTATGACTTCACTGGGGTTCAACGGGTTGAAGGTCCAAATGTCAGTTTCAGTGCAGCTTCAAAGAGCTCTACATGATCCCAGACGAGGAGTAAGAGTCTTCAAGACTCCATAAGAGTCATCTTGGATGACATGCGGGGAGTAAATTATCAGGAAATTTTAATTCTGAAGTGAACTAATATTTTAAGGACCGAGTATTACAATCTCCTGCAGTCAAGCAATGTTTACAATTGACAAATCGGATTCTGATGTTTCTGATTTAATGGCAGGGCTTTGAAAGAAAATTTTCATGGAAAGTCATGGTCACCCAGGCATAGATTGTATTTACTGTATGCACAAAACTTTAGATGTTTATCTTATTTACGTTCACTTAAGTCTCAACTGACTGTTTACAATATTGAGTGAAAATGCTCTGTCAGCGGCGCTAGTTATTACACAAGTGTTGGATAGGAACGCAAACAAATACCATTGCACATCTATGCTTCTAAAAATATCTTTAGTAACAAACACTGCATTTGATTCAGCAAAGGATAAAAATGTTACTTTCGTGATGATAAATGTGGCATTAAACAGCACAGTTTCATAAGTCGGATATGAATAGATGCAGGTCAGATGAACAGATTTCTCAAATTGGATGCAAAAAAAATCTGAACTTGTGTTTTTGATCTTTACTCACACAAATCAATATTAATCTGTTCCAGATACCTGTGGAAAAGATCTGAATTGACTGACAGTGTAAATGCAGCCCCTATTTGTGGTGGTTCCTGTTCTTATATGTGATGTCAGCTTTACATGAACTCCTGTGCCAGCACTCTTATCATGTTCCTCTATTCTGGTTTAACTTGTGTACTACAGTTTACACATTTATTTATTATTTTTATATTATTATTTAACTGTGTGTCAGGCATGTGCACACATAGACATCAAAGGGGGCTTGAGCACCTGCCCTTTTTCTTCCTCGAAAGAAAGTATATATATAAACAATACAATAACATTATTTAGATAATATTTCATTTATTTAAATGTTTTTATTATCATAATTAGATACCTTTGCAACAAATACAGAATATACAAGCGTTATTTCTGGCATTCCATCTGTAGACCATCATTACATATCCATTAGATTGGATTTGGATTATTATGTCAAAATAAAGTGAACCTTCAGAGTTTTGCGTTCAAACGCATGGAAAGTGAACCACTGACACGACCCATCTGAACATCTGAACACAAACAACGATCAAATATACATTGACGGATCTTCTTCTGTCTGTTCTCCAAAATGTAATCAAATGTATATTTCTGCAGGTGTGTGTAAACGGGTTAACTGTGTCTATCAAAGGCATTTCTTTTTAAGAGGAACAGGTCGCCGCCACTGGATACTGGATCACTACTGGATCGCTGCATTGCACAGTGATTAATAAATGTATCATTATTGATTGGTAGAGCATTACTCCATACCAGCTATTTTACAGAAATATATCTGTTGATTTTTAATTAAAAATGTGCATTAAAAGCAATGCAATGACAATGAGGCTTTACAAATTCAAACTTCTAATAATTGTGAGAATTGGCCACAAGGTGGTGCTGTAAGGAATGGTGTTGGGCACCCTTTTGTTTTGTTTTGTTTGTTTGTTTGGTTTTTTTTTTTATTGTATTGATTTATTGAACCTTATATTTAGCACATACAACTGAATTTAATTTAAGGGTGACATGATTGACCTGCTCCATGTAAGATAAAACATGTTAATATTTTTTCAATAACAGTGTTAATATTACAGTCATGTTCTATTAGTTCTGCACCTTACTGTACAGGCATCCTGTTCAGAGTACTGAAGGGGAAAACAGACGTAAAGAACTATTATAGTACAGAAACATTAGTAAAAATATAGACCAGCATTCAAGAGAATTAACACTTCAATTAACAATTAACAGTTTTTTTTTTTTATTATTCCATATTAGTTGTGGTTTCATTATGTTTACCTTAAAACATATTTTTCAGTCATAACTATAGTCGCCAGTCATATTTCTAGTGTTTATTTCAGCTTTTTATAATACACAATGTCCCAAAGCAGCTTTACAGAACAAAAAGAAAGAAAAGAAAAATAAAGATGATACAGGAAACAGAAAACAGTCAACATTGTAGGCTTTAGGACCCAGGTAGTGTGTACTGCACCTCTTTGAATCATTCATCAGAAACAGCTCTACTATACAATCCGTCTAGGCTGAATTAATATCAAGTGTAAATCTGATTCAGGAACACCCCGAGGACAGTCAAGCCATGCGCTCAAAATTTGCTTTCACGCCCCTCTTTCTGTCTTACAATGTTGTCAGTGTTTACTGGACATGCAGTAAGACTCCACTGATGCTTATAGAAAAAGATAGAGGCACATGATAAAGATGCGATCTCTTTGGTTTATATTGGGATTGTTACTTTACCTGGTACTTCTGGAGAAGGTAACGGAATCTCAGCGTACAGGTAATAAACACCTGTTCCTCTTATTGAAATGTTGCAGTGTCAAAACTTCTGTAACTAATGAATTGGAATGTCATGTCGTCCAGCGTCCATTAGAATTGTATATATATTGTAACTTATCTATTTTGTTTTGTGTGTTTCTGGGCATCTCACAGTTTTCTTTATGAATGTTTGAATATTAATTATCCACTGCAAATGTGTATAGGTGCAATATTATTCTTCAGTGCATTAAAAATGCATTAGTTTACCTATACATGTGTTCAGGATTGGACATCTCCAATATATCTGAAGCCACATAAATTAAGACATTATTGTTTATTTTGTTGTTTTGTACAGTGTACATGTCTCCATCTCCAAAGCAACCTAAACACAACAGTATTTGAAAGAGTAAACCATTAGAATATACTTCACTTAGAATATAATTTTCAACTTTTTTTTTTTTTCAGGAATAAAAAATGGTTTTCGTCTATGAATATATCAGTTAAATTCATATAATTGCACTTTGTTGAAGAATCAATGATTGAGTTTGTTCAACGTTTGATGGAATGTAAATTTCATCCTTTCATTATAAACATTTACAAGCTTTTATGGCATTGCTTACGGTATGCAGGGTTATGTGTTTCATTATAAACCAATGAAACAAACATGGGTCAGTGTCTATTACAACTGTCATATTCCACCGTTGGCAAAGAAAATCCACTAAATCATACTATATCAACAGGGAACTCTTTTCCTGTTATCATCAGGGCAGTACTGGCATAGGCACGACCATAAAACATTGCAAGGAAGCCCAAGGCGTGTTCCACCAAGTGTTGTTTGGATTTCCACACAATGTGTGTTAATTGTGAGTGAAGAACTGACAAAAAAAATCCCAAAGCTACACAGACAAAATGTGAGAGAAGAAATGGAGACAAGAAATCATGGCAATTGTGTGTATGAAAGCTTCTAGTAAGGACAGAACAACAATTTTGGTCAATTTTGCAATTGAATTAGCCTGTACATGACCAACACATTTCATTGATTTTGAATGTTTATGGCCCAAACAAATTGAAAAGAGCTCTAACATGCACTCAATGCATGATTATGTGTGTCCACTTTGATGCATTATATTTAGGTGACAAACGTTGTCATACTCCCTGTCAGTATTATTTTTTCTTTCAGTTCACTTGAATCACTTTAGTTTTAATTGTAAAGGAGGGGATGTGTCTCTGTGTCCTTCTGTTCTGATTTCTAATGAATGCTGCATTGTGGATTACATGGAACATTCATTCCATTACTTCACTCTGCCAAAATCCCACTCTTATATGAGGGCACATGTTGAAAAGTTTGTAACGGGACGATTCAAAGTTGAGAGGGAGTAGAGAAAAGAGTAGATTTATCTTTTAAATCTTTTGTTCAATTTTGCTATAATGACAAAAACTATTGTTTATATGCATCCAGCAAAATAAATAACACATTATAAATGAATCATGCTATTGTTGTATAGTACATTACCACATTACAAACATTCATTTGAAGTAAAAAATTTAATAATCTGACAAAATGAACAATTTAATAATCTACTGTATAAGATTATTGACTCGTAAAGTCATTCAGTATAATAAGTAAATACATTTAACAAAATATTTCAAGGGTATTATGTGCAGGTAGTATTCAAATATTTGTCTGAGTGTATGTTTACTAAAGTTTTACGGAAGTGGGAAGTCATTTCTTTTTGGGAATTCAGCAATTGAGATGATTTAAAAAAAAAACTAGATTAGAATCGCACAGACACGACAAAAGTGTACAGGTTATAATTAAAAAGGAATTTCACTGTGCAGAAAATTATATAGATTTTGGCAGTCTATCTGAAAAGGTTCCGAAATTTCCAGCAGATGGTGCTCTTTCTAAACCGAGGAGCAAAAACAATGTCTCTGACTATCAAAACATCACTTTTAAACAGAGGAGCAAATGCTTTGTCTCTGACCATCAAAACATCATCACTTATTGTTGCATTTACAAAAGATGTTTAGGGTCATTAAGTGTTTAAGGTCATTCTATGCACTTTGACAATACAGTGTGTGTTCATATCCTTAGTTTAGGTTTCCTGTACTGATTTTACTGCTAGGATGCAGGCCTATTTCCTTTGGAGATCCCCTTTTCACTCAAGCACAAAATCTCAGGAGTAATGGTGGCTCTGGCAGAAGACAAATCAGTTCTCTGTCATCAAATGTGGTTGTCAGAATAATAAGAGTTATGAATTTTAATCAAGTATACATAAAGGGATACTGGTTCCAAATGATTAAAACAGTAATTGGGTGCACTTATAGTATTTGTGAACCTTGTCAATGCAATTAACATCTGTCAGCAATGGCATGTGTGTGTAGTGTGGGAAAGCAAGACACTTCTGTCACTGGAATACAATAAGTCACTAAAAACAGTTCTGGAGCCATTAAGTGTAATTAGACCATGCTATGAAAAAAAAAACATACCACACACAAAGAGTAACTTCATATAGAAATATATTTCACTGTATGGTTTATTATGCATTGTAATCATGTTTTAGAAGGCAACAAGTAAAGGTGAATCTGTTTGTTATGTTGTTTATTTACATAGGCCTTTTAAGTATTTGTTGACTACCTTTTGTAGACTAAATAGAAATGTTATATGTCAGAAATAGAGTTATACAAATATTTGATTCTAAACACTTATTCATACCTGTTTTGTATAGTGTTTCAGTTCCAACCATAAAATGATTTTCAACACAAAAGTAAAAGCCCATTTTCAAAGTTTTCTCACTTCTGTTTCTAGCTGTTTTGGATGTGTTATGATATGTTCTCCATATTGGTACCAGTTTCATAGAATAGTACGGAAGAGAGTGCAAGTATAAAAGTCTCTAAAATACTTTTGTAACAACTGCAATCAAATATTGGTACAGTATGGATTGTTCACAGATCATCTACACATCCTCAACATCTCTTATAAAGAGCTCTTATAAACAGTAATTCATCTGTTTTAGTCACATGACCTTTCCTTCATAGCTGCCATATTTATGACCATCTGTGAGGAAAAACTATTGCAGGGAATTCCAAAAATGCATTGATTCCCTTTCGAGTAGGAACTTAACGTTGCATCATGGCACTAATGCTATGGGAACGCTTCCATGTGAACCAGTGTCTGAAGCATGTGTCTACACATGTCAATTCAGTTGGCTTAGAACATGGCGTGATGCACGTCATCAGCTTCTTTGTCTTCAGGAGCTGCATGTCTGTTGAGCGTGCATGTGTGCAAACAATATTGTAAAGTATGTGTGTGCTGCTTCAAGTAGATCAGGGGTTAGAGTGTATAATGCCATGTAAAGAGTTTAGGAAATGTGTGACGGCGTGCCCTTGCTTTATTACGAAGGACGACTTACACAAGATGTTCATTGTCTGCATGGGTGAGGACATGCATCATGCACATCTTGTGTGAGTCATCCTTCAGTCCTCAAGGGGGCTGACTGCATGCATTGCAAGCAATTCAGAATTATCAAGGGATAAGAGTCAAGCTGCACCCATGTGCGTCTTCGATCATGGGGTTCACAGGTTGAGCTGGTGGAGGTTCAGTTTGAGATGGGTGATGAAGTCCAATCTCTCGCTCCGTCTACCAGTTTAGGGCTTCCTGCTCTGGATATTGAAGCGTGTTCTACGATTTCTTTAAATCCAGCTCATGTTGTCTGCATCTGATTCTGAGGGGTTGGCTCTGGGAATGCAGGCGGATGCTTCGGCAGAGCAGTTCACTCAAGGAGCTGCATTTGAAGAAATGTCCCATGGCCAAATTAAATCTGGATTGGCCAACTGAGTAGAAAAGATTTTTGTCTGTTCTAAACTAGATGCCTATTTCCTCACGTCCTTCAGAGAACAACCTCCCTGCCACCTTCTGCCGTTATTTCCAGATCTTCTTACTGAGGTGTCGAGATTGCGGAAGAATCCGCATTCTGCTCGAGTACATACTAACTCTACTTCAGCATACTCTATGGTGGTTGGGATGTGCGAGCAGGGCTATCTGTCCCCTTGTGCGGCATCACTGAAATCTGCCTTGCCTACCAAGTCTTGCAGAGTAACATCGAATTTGGTGGGCAAGGCATATGCAGCAGCAGGTCAGGATTGTGGCGAGGGATTAGCCCAGGAGGTGGTTTCAGGACTCTGCTGAGCCACAGATCTGGCGCTCCATGCCACAAAGCAGATACCCCAGTCCATCGGCCATTCTATTGCTGCAATGGTTGCCACAGAACATCACCCGTAGCAAGAGTCCAGCTCTAGAAGGCAGGAACAAAAAGCGAGCATGGCGTATGCAAGTTCATCTGTACAGGGGGAGGTCCGATCTGAGGACCATGATCTCTTCCCTGGCCCTTCTGACTGGGCCCCTGGGGGTGAGCTCTTTCGTGGGGGTTCTGGTTATACCAGAGCCTTGTGTGCTAGATTTCCCATGGTGCCCTCAGAAGGTGCTTCTGCCTATCCCACTGCCAGTGTTGTTTCAGGAAGCAGAAGTACTCTGCGATCAATCTGCCCCATCTTCACCCACCAACAATCTTTCTCTAGGGCTTGTTCAGGGGTTCTCTGCTAATGCATTGTTTCAGGACCCCGAACAGATCGATCCCATCAACAAAAAAAAGATCCATCTGTCAAATTTTGTGGTAGCATGACAACTTCTGCTCAGTGTTTCTCAGTGGGTTCTAAATCGGTCCAGGACCGCATTTCCCAAAAGCATTGCAAGCCTAAGTTGATCGTAGTCCATTGGTGGCAATTGTTCTACTTCACTTCTTGGAGTTATAGCTCACTCTACTAAGATTGTGGTATTTTTGCATGATGTTTGCGCTGCGGCAGATGGTCGTCGTCTAACACATTTATCAATTTTTATAGTTTGGACACAGATTTGACTCCAGGAGCCTAGATATTCCAGGGTTGATCCGAGTCCGTCTGAACGAGGCTGCATCGCATTTCCATACTTTGGTCAAGCTTGTGCATCTCCTTCAGGCAATTAGAATCTGATGATGTGCATTTCTGTGATGCTACATCACACCATGCTCTCGGCCAATCAGATTGTAGTCACATGCTTCAGACACTGGTTCACGTGGAAGTGTTCTTCTCAGGGAACCAAGTTACATATGTAACCTAGACATTTTTAATTGTGCCAAGTCTTAGGAATAATTTATACAGATCTGTAGTAAACATAATCTGCAGAATCTGACATTCGTCAATATTTACATATATTTAATCCACAATCCATACACCATACAAATCTGTGCTTCATAATCTGATGATGTGTCTAGTGTTTGAGAACTAGTGTTTACAAGCAAACATTAGCATAAATACATAAAATGCATTTGAGATGTTGAGATTATTTGTTTATTGTTCTTTTTTATTTGATATGCCAGTCCTCTTTTACTTGTCTTGAACTGATATATAGCAGAATGAATGTACTATAGGATCAAGCTAAAGATTTTTGTTGAAATGTTCTATTCTGCCTTTACGTGCACATGAACTTCAATGACATCCCATTCTTAGTCCGTAGGGTTTAATATGGAGTTGGCCCACTCTTTGCAGCTTTACAGCCTCAACTCTTCTGGGAAGGATTTCCACAAGGTTTAGGAGTGTGTTTATGGGAATCTTCTTCTAGAAGCGCATTTGTGAGGTCAGGCAGTGATGTTGGCGAGAAGGCCTGGCTCACAATCTCCGCTCTAATTCATCCCAAAAGTGTTCTATCTGGTTGAGGTCAGGACTCTGTGCAGGCCAGTCAAGTTCCTCCCCACCAAACTCGCTCATCCATGTCTTTATGGACACTGCTTTGTGCACTGGTGCGCAGTCATGTTGGAACAGGGAGGGGCCATCCCCAAATTGTTCCCACAAAGTTGGGAGCATGAAATCGTCCAAAATGTCTTGGTATGCTGAAGCATTAAGAGTTCCTTTCACTGGAACTAAGGGGCCAAGCCCAACCCCTGAGAAACAACCCCACACCTTAATCCCCCCTCCACCAAACTTTACACTTGGCACAATGCAGTCAGGCAAGTACCGTTCTCCTGGCAACCGCCAAACCCAGACTTGTCCATCGGATTGCCAGACAGAGGAGCGTGATTGGTCACTCCAGAGAACACGTCTCCACTGCTCTAGAGTCCAGTGGGGGCGTGCTTTACATCACTGCATCCGGCTCTTTGCATTGCACTTGGTGATGTGAGGCTTGAATGCAGCTGCTCGGCCATGGAAACCCATTCCATGAAGGTCTCTACACACTGTTCTTGAGCTAATCTGAAGGCAACACGAAGTTTGGAGGTCTGTAGCTATTGACTCTGCAGAAAGTTGGCGACTTCTGCGCACTGTGTGCCTCAGCATGCACTGACCCCGCTCTGTGATTTTACGTGGCCTACCACTTCATGGCTGAGTTGCTGTTGTTCCCAATTGCTTCCACTTTGTTATGATACCACTAACAGTTGACTGTGGAATATTTAGTAGTGAGGAAATTTCACAGATGGACTTATTGCTCAGGTGGCAACCTATCACGGTCCCACGCTTGAATTCACTGAGCTCCTGAGAGGGACCTATTCTTTCACAAATGTTTGTAGAAGCAGTCTGCATGCCTAGGTGTTTGATTTACATGGAAGTGATTGGAATTTAATTCAATGATTTGGAAGGGTGTCCCAATACTTTTGGCAATATAGAGTATTTTTCTAAATTATTAATCATTAAAAAAAAAAATTACTAAGTGTACTTTTAAACAAGTTGTTTTGTTTTCAGTTTGTTTCGGATCTCTGTGTACTCTACAACCCGAAGAGAAGCTGTCCAGCTGAACAGGATTATTAGGACAATAAGCCCAGTATACACATAGGCCATTAAAACAGCTGTTCATGTTGCATCAAGTGCTATTTGGTGAGCGTTTTCATAATGTCACAATGCCAATATATACAAGTCAATTATGGGCAGTCCATCCAGTGGTTTTCCCAGCACCTATGAATCTGAAGATACCAATCACAGCTTTATGTTAATTGGTTAACAAAAGCATATATAATCTTTTATTTTTAGTATTTGTTTTGCATTTCATGATTTATGCATTATTCTGTTTATCAAAGTTATCGCTAGATTTGTAAGTGTGTCTCTCAAAATAGACGCACACAGGTCACTGTATGTCTGACATGTAGGCGTCATATCAAGCAGTTCAGTTTTGTTTTATAGTGAATTTTGGAGTAGGCCACTGACCCTCTCTGCCTCTATAAACACAGAGCACTTTATTAATATGCCTCAGAGTGGGATACACTCATCCAGCACTGGTCTCATGTCTGGCCCCTTGGGTGTTTGTCTGCCCAGCGGATGCCCCAGATCTGATCCCCACATGCTTTTTCATTTCCAAGTTTGTGAGAATCAGAGGACAGCATGGAGAATATTACAACTGAGCTGTTGAATAGGGTATGTCCTTGCCATTTTGTTCACACACATTAAAGGATTACTTCTCTTCAGATTTCAAATTTCCTGATAATTTACTCACCCCCATGTCACCCAAGTTGTTTGTGTCTTTCTTTCTTCAGTTGAAAAGAAATTAAGTTTTTTTTAGGAAAACATTCCAGTATTTTTCTCCATATAGTGGACTTCAACAGTTACCAAAGGGTGCTGACGTAGAACCTGGAAGTGCTAAATGTATACAACTTAAGATAATGACACAGAAGTGAAGATAAAGAAGTGAAGTGTTATTTTTGCTTTGTTTTTGCACACAGAAAGTATTCTCGTCGCTTCATAACATTAAGGTTGAACCACTGTGGTCACATTGACTATTTTAATGATGTCTTTAGTACCTTTCTGGACATTGAAAGTGGTGGTTAAAATGGCTGTTTATGGACGAGTCAAAATATCATCAAAAATATCTTAATTTGTGTTCTGAAGATGAAGGTCTTACGGGTGTGGAACGACCTGAGGATGACAGAAATTTCATTTTTGGGTGAACTAACCCTTTAAACCCCATTGACATACTATGCTAGGACCTTGTTTATGCTCAAAAAACCTACAAATGTTACTGATCTGAAGCAGTTCTGTGATAAGAGTGAGCTAACATTCCTCCACATCAGTGTGAAACACTAATAAATAACTACAGGATAAAAAATATCTGTATAAAAATCAAATCAGATTGGAAGGAAGCAACCTGTTTTCTAAGGCCAATTTACACTCAACCGCTGTGTTTTATTAGGTCAGTGTGTTCACTGGTATCATCCTGAGGGTGTGAACTAGATTAGAAGAAACTGTGAATGTGTGTGTGTTGCTTGGGCCTATTATAAGTTTGCATGCAAGAAAGACAGGAACTGTGAGAGGATGCAGGGGACGGAATAGACAAAGTGATTGTTAGAGGGCCAAGTACCCATGGTGTGATCAGGGCATATGTGGAGTGAACAGCTGGACAGACAGTTTGAGATTTTGAGCAGAGGAGGTTCAGGCATGGTCAGAATCAGAATGTGGGAAAACTGCCTTTCACAATGATGAGGTTATGGGTTTCCACACATACGTAGGCTGATACATCCACCAGATCAGATATGCTGTCAGCTGCTATGTGTCTGTCACTCAGACCCACACCAAACAGCCCTGCTGGCATGAATAGATGTACTATGAGTACAAGCAGTGGGGGACTGAGAAGAAATGCTGTGTAAAACATTTGCTTGGTTTTCCCCGTACCATTTTGTGCAGATGCACAGCAATAAATTGAGTAAAAATTGCTTTGGACCATACACAGTGATATATGGACAACTCATAATTTATTTAGGGGGTTATTAAGGATAATAAGATTTGTTCATACACTGAAAATCCAAGAGGTCTAATGTCATTTGGATCCCGATGTTCTTTAAAAGGTCTTCTTTTAAAGAAAGAAATTCATAAATGGAGAAAGAATATTAGTTTTGGCATATTTATTCCAATTAAATCAACTTAATTAAATACAAATTTAAAAAGCTATGTGCACATTGTATTTAGAGTCATCCACTTTGCATTTTTCGGTGTTAATTGTGAAAAAGATTTGTTTAAGGGCTCAAAAGAGGAGCATTGGGCTGCACATCTGTGTTCTTGGAGCGGGGTCTATTGGGACACAAAGGGATGTTGAGGGCAAGTAAAAGAGGCCAATGAGGTCCAACCATTAAAAAGAACACGCCTTCTGTCTCTCTCTCCCTCTATCACAATGAGCTAAGAGAAGGAAAGGACAGCTCATCTCGCATTGCACTGTCGGTTTGGCTACTTTTCCAAGATAGCATGTTCTGAATGACTTGTGCAAGAGAAGGACAAGTGTATGTACAAAGATGAGGTTCAGCCGGGGCTTGTTTCTCCAGTTGATGGTGTACGTTGGTCCTCTTAATGCATTTTGGTGGGCGAATCAAGCTGCCACAAAGGGCCCCACAGTGGACAAAGACAGTGGAACAACCAGTGAAGACAAGAACATTGGTGATGTAGGGTCGGATGTCATAGATGTAGCCACAGGATTTGTGCAGAACTGGGACCAGAAGCCAACTGTGAACTGGAATAATGCTGTCACAATGAGGACACCTGGCATCTCCTCGAAGCGTGGCCATTCGAAAATGGGTAATGATACGTCTTTATCAGAGGAAGTCAAACATGAAATAAATGTCAAAGGTTCCTCAGGTGATGCCAGTGGGTCAGGCTTAGGCTCAGGGCCCACTTTGGCTCAGGAAGGCAAAAAAACAACCAACCTTACAGGGACATGGGTTACTGACAGCAGGATTAGTATAATTAGCACCCCCGCTTCCCCTAAGGACTCCACAAACTGCTTACCAAGAGGCTCTGACTGGCCTTTCTGTGTATCTTATGGTGAAGTCACATTTTCTGTACCTAATTTTTTTAACCACACCCTGGCAGAGGATGTGGTAGCTGTATTGAATGAATGGGATTGGCTCCTGCGTTCAGGCTGCCACCATGGTTTGGAATGGTTTTTTTGCCTACTACTGGCACCAAGATGCCATCAGCCCTCTGAAAAGTCTGGGATAGTCCTGCTACCCTGCAGGACTTTCTGTGAGGTGCTGCTGGACAGCTGCTGGACAGTCCTACAGGAGAGGGGCCTGCCTGTGGCCTGCCACACCCTCCCCGAGGGACCAGAGCCCAGTCAGCCATGCATAACCGTTAGTAACCACAAAGGTAAAACTGAGATGCATCTTAAACTTGTGCCGCTTGTCTTGTCGGTATGTGTCATTCATTGGTGTGCTTTCTACCGTGAGAGGCACAGGTCACTTCCTGTCTGTCAGCGGTTGCTCTGCTCTGCTACTGCTTTGCCAGGGTTTAGACCAACACTTATGGATGGGGTAACCAGCAGAGAGTTTGCATCTGCTGTGACGTGAGGTCTGCGCCTGCATGCGTGGCTCAGTGTGAATCCATTAAAATTACATGCATGCATGAATACTAATTACAATGTTTTACATTCTCTACATTTCATCCAGAGTGCTGTTTAACCCGCAGCTAATATTTGTATGTAAAACCTGTGTGCAAACATTTTCAAACGGAAATTATGATTCATTAGTACATTTGCACTTAAAGGGGTCATGAACTGCGTTGTTTTATTGTTTTATAATGTTTCCTGTGGTGCACTTATAATGTTAGTATGCTTTTTACATCAAAAATTGTCATAATTTAGAAATAAAAGGCATTTTTCCTTGCCCTCTGATTTGAGCGCTCTGTTTTAAGGGGCGTGTCTGCTGTAAGACTTCAGTGGAAACGCCCACTGCTGTGATTGGCTGACATCTTTGCATATGAAATAGCTAAGTATTACTCTCTCGAAAACTTTAGCACGTTTTTACTATTACAGCTCTCAAGGTTAACAAATCGTGAAACGTGTTTATTATAGCATTATATTTAGATCTATGGCATTATATTGAGATTGTGGCGTGAAAGGTTGCAGCGATGAACATGTAGTCGATCACAGACATGTTGTTGAGCTCATGAAAGCAGTGATTCGTCATTGAAACTCAATTTCTGCACACTTTCATCATAACTAACAGTGCCAAACTCGATGTAACTAAGAGATACGTTGAATAAAACGGGAGGTTTGGCTTGAGTCACTGATAAACTTTCAGTTTCAGTAATGATCAGTTTGATTGACAGCTCCAGTGATTGTAAAGGGAGCGTTCTTTGATCGCATTCTATATATAATTTAATCACCATTTAAATAACAGATTATTTTCATCCTATTAAGAGAAACAAGGTGAAGTTGAGCGTTTAGTCACTGGCTTGATTTACTGACACAAAGAACATCTGACTGTACATGAATCATTAATATCAGATCAGGCATTAGAATTAACACAGTTACTGACATGTTGTTGCATTACTGTCGAGTCCATATCGTAAAAGTGTGTTTGCGAAGCCTGTGCTGAAATGCAATTAATTTACCAAAGAATCCACAGTGAAATGTACTGAATACAAATAAAAAAAGCTGAGAAATTCACATTGTTGAAAATAAATAATCATATTCCTAGCATTAGGATCCTTTGAAAGGTAATGTTATTTTAGTCCTGTATCGCTCTTCTCTCCTCGTCATCTCACTAACACACCAGTGGGCGGGGCTAACGGTGTAACGGTGTAATGATGAAGTAGGAGTTGATTTCTTCTGTGGAGGCACATTGTATCTTTTGGCACATTTTAGGATCAGTCTTTCTCTGGGTCTGGTGTCCATAAAAGCTTTTATTGGACTAACAAGGAAGTTTTCAGTTCTGAAACTTCCAGGATATTCTCATAGCACTGTGACCTCTTATATATATATATCAAAAGCTCAAGGAAGAGATGATTTCTCAATTCATGACCCCTTTAAGTATAAAATTAAGTATAAAATAAACTACAAGATTGTTAAACTACAAGATGTGTGACCCGTGCAGGCAAAATGAGTGGGAAAGTGCACAGGCTAATTACGAGCTACANCAATGAATCTAAAATATATGAAAGTTAAATTTTTATCATTACATTATGGAAAATAATGAACTTTATCACAATATGCTAATTTTTTGAGAAGGACCTGTATATATCAAAAGCTCAAGGAAAAGATGATTTCTCAATTCATGACCCCTTTAAGTATAAAATTAAGTATAAAAATAAACTACAAGATTGTTAAACTACAAGATGTGTGACCCGTGCAGGCAAAATGAGTGGGAAAGTGCACAGGCTAATTACGAGCTACAGGCAAAACAAGTGAAAAATGTCAATTTTGGTCGAATGAGGTCAAAAATGAGCTCATTAAGCCCTTGTCTAGCTATCACAATGCTCCAAATAGCAATGAAACATCTAAAAGTATCTTTATTTGTATGTTTTCTGAGAGGAGTACCTTTCCTTTGTGCATGAAAAATGTTGTTTTTCTCTGATCGCTTCTCGGTGACTGGCACTTCCCCTCAGCACAAGTTTGGTATCGCTTTAAAGCGCTGCATTCCAACTTTGTGAATATTCAATTCTCAATGGCATGAGTCTGAACCAATGAAATGTGATTTTCAAAGTCATGCTGATGCAAACAAAACGATCTTACTCGCACTGACTGACACATCCAAAGCCTGAGCACAAAGATGGCAAGTATTCACGCAAACAGTAAAGAAAGTTCTATATGTTTTTCTCACTTTCTTACAACAGATAATGTACAGTCAGCTGAGACTGAGCTTCTGCTCATCTGTCAACCCATTTTTACTGTTGTTAACCGCTGCAAGATGACCTATTACTTGTGTTTGTATGAGAAGAGAGAGATCACAGAGCTGATACGAGACACACACTCATACAGTTCATAGTTTAATGTAATTTGTTTAATTTGGTAAATTGTAGTGAATTCAGTGTGGTGAATTTGGATGAATTCATTAAAATCTCATTCATACATTTGAGCAGACGTCACAGTTACGTCATAGTGGTGACAGAAAAACAGTGGTAACAAGTGGAGGAATACAGGCAAAATCCACAGAATAAGAGAAAAAATGTTGTGCCTTTGAATGCCTGAATTAGACTGCAAAAAATATAGTCTTCAATTTTATTGTTGAAGACGCTCTTTGTAGCTAAACACAAATGTTTATGTTGTAAGTCACACTGGACTGATGAAACTTGTGATGATTAGTCTACTATTGAAGCATGAATTTGATGTAAACAGTAATATTCACATATGCAGTTCATAGGGAACAGATACAGCATAAACTAATATTTAGACCTATAACATTTTACATAGATAACTTTTAAACATTTTTATCTCACAATTCTGACTTTTTTCTTGCTTTTGCATGTTTATATCTCCCAGTTCAGACTTTATAACTCGCAATTGTGAGTTTATATCACAATTCTGAGGGGAAAAAAGTCAGAATTGTTGGATATAAACTTGCAATTCTGAGGAAAAAGACAGAATAACGAGTATATCTCACAATTCTGCTTTTCCTTCTAAGAATTGAGAGATATAAACTAGGATTTGCAAGAGAAAAAAAGTCAGAATTCTGAGATATAAACTCGAAAATAACTTTTTTTATTCTTTTATTCCGCTTCCATATACTGCAGAACTGTCATTTTCTGCCACCAGGTAGGCTCCGCCCACAAAAACGCCATCGCTGTTTACAAACACAAAATAGGTCTATAGGGGTGAAGCTGATGCTTGCTTTTTTATACAAATTGCATGTTTTTGTTCAAATCAAAATATAGGAAAAGATTGAACCAGATTGAAAATCTGCAGTTTCCCGAATGAGTCAGTAATACAGAGTATAGTGCTTTGCAGAATGCAGTAACCTGTCTATTGGTAAAATGTGTCAAATTAGTTCTAAATATGCAACACTTTTATTTTTAAACTTAATACTGATATTCCTGGTGCATAAAGGCCAGCTCAACCATATGTCACAATATAACTGATTCCCACCATGGTGGGTGGCATCTAATCCAGTTTGACCATCTAATGCACTTGCATATGTGTGAGTTGGTGTGAGTCATGTTTGTTGGAGAGTGGGCACTTGGACTAAAAAGCAGATTATTGTGTGTCTATGTTTTTAAAAAAAGGAAGTACGTTTCTTTGCATGCTGGGCATAACAAGGTTCCCTCTTAGAGTGACTAGACACTGTCCATGATCAGACTATTTTTAGCTATGAGGGACTTTTTGAATGTTGAGAGTAGAAAAAAGGGATTCATTGTGAAGACAGTTGTGAAGATCTGTTGTGGGGAAGAGATATTCTGATCTGACACAAAGTCTTCCTTGATCATTTAATTGCCATGCATATTTATGACCAGCACTGGCATTGCAGAATGATGGCAAAAACGTTAGTGTTTTGATCTAGCACTGTGGTCTTGGTGAAAGCGCCATTAAAATCCCAGAGTTCTCAGAGGCATACAACTGCCAAAGAACATTTTAACAAGTATTGTGCAGACCAAGAGTTTTCTCTTCTTCTTTTTTTTCATCTAGTACTACATCCAGACTTCATCGTTTAACATGATTACTTTGTTTCAGTGCATTTTTTGGGATTTGCATTCAGTATGTTAGTTTTCCTTTATTTACTTTCAAAAATAAATTCATCATTATCATTTTTCTGGCAGTGTTTAAATGGAGCTGAATTATAGCGGCAGCTGTTTCATGCTGCTCATTTTCTTGAGTTACTCTTTGTCTTATCTCTTGGGAAGCAGGGGCTCAGATAATTTTTTGAAGGGAAAGTTTATCTTAATTTGGTCTCTTGAGAGTCCATGAGGTATCAGTTAACAGGATCCTCCGGTTACCATCTCATTCATTTTACTCCCAATTACCTACAGCTGTCGGAGGGCTGTGAACTTACAACCATTAAGCAAAACTTACAAAAAAGGTTCCTGACAGAACTTTTTTAGAAGATTTGCATTTTTACAAGTTTGTTAGTGTCAAATGTTTTTGTTGTTGTTGCTGTTTTTGTACTACCTTACTAAACTTTAGTTGGTTTAATGTGTATATTTAGTCATGATGTAGGCCTATCACAGCTGTAGGACGTATACACATGTGGGAGACCGTCTGGAACAGTTGGCCAGATGATTTATTTATCAGCATGTTCATATTAGTTGCAGTACTGCACATGTTCCTGGACAGGAAGATAGTTCAAGTAGTTCAGGATGAACATTGACTAGTAGGCTACTTTAAATTATTTAAATGTAATCACGTTTTGAAAAGATGCCTTGCTTACACTTACACAGCAGCGAACCGTGACTCTTGAATCTTGGTCTTCTTGGTTTTCTTTATTTTATGAAAGCTAAAGTTTTGTTGTTATTTTGAATGTACACGAAAATAGACCCTTTACAGTTTTGAATGATGTCTTACTGAAGGCCAGCAGAAGTGTATTTTAAGTTGTTATAGCTTTTCTAACTGAATATCACAACCCGTTTATCATCAAACTAAAAATGCGGTCATTCAAACATAGAAAAAAATATATATATATATATACATACAAACATATTCAGCTCAAATTAAATGGTCTGTAATGCTGTCGGTCAGTGTGACCACCGCCCTACCCTACAGTTTTACGTAGATATTGAGACGAGTGAAGTACGAAGCCTTGCTTAAATAATAGTTTAGCATCCAAATATGGACAAATTTGGATTTGTGCATATTAAAAGAGAAGCCCAATGCCGGTTACAGTTTCGCTTTAAATAAAATTGTTTAGGACGTAAAATAAATGTTGTTTGTAATGAATGCCACTATGTGTTTATTTTTAGGCTATATTTATATTTCTCATCTGAATACTGTTAAATTTAAAGGATTTGTTGTTGAGCGAGAGGAAATAAAATGCATGTCCATTTAGTTTTATTTAATGGTGGGCTATTTTACATTATTTTTGAAAGTAATAATAAAATGTGACAGATATACAGATGCGATTTATCTGTTTGTTTGTTTCTCTCTCAACAACTTGAAGCATATGTGTTCATTACTCCCACCCACATTAACTTTGGGTTTAATCATTGTTATAATTATGAGGGGGTCCTTGGAAAATCTTCTACCCTATAAGGGGTCCCTGGCCCCAAAAAGGTGGTTATGTCACGTACTGCCATCATAATGTCTTGTGTCGAATGACACTGCAACAGCATGATGCACTCTCACTCCTCTGCAGCCTGGACTACAAGCAGATTGTGTTTGAGAGTTGATGTTGTGAGGTAGGATGCAGGAGCACACATCTGGACTAAAACATGGGCCAGCAATACTCACAGAATCCCCTGTGTAAGCGTTTTGAAACATGGTGACAGCACAGCTCAGGAACTAAATGAATGCTGGCTGAGTGGGTGAGCGACTGGACAGCCGTGTCAAATGGGAATCATGGTGTATGGGGAAAAGTCGCTACGCTCCCATTGCTGTTGAAACATGACCCTGGAATTGAACATGCCGTTCCCACAGTCAGAACTTTTAGACAGGTTCAGCCCACATATGCATGCAAGAATTTTGTGTATAATGTTGCTCTATAGCTGTAGAATGTAAAGTCAATCTTTTTGCACACACAGTAACATCTGTTATTGGTGCTGGCTGACAGCTGTAAGGTTGGAATGAAAATGAATTAAAATGACTGACGTTATTTGTTCATATAAACAAACAAAACCAAGATCATGCATGGTTATTTTACCCTTGTGAAAAAAAAAAGTGTATTAAATGTGCACTTCAAATCTTATAAATATTTTTTTTAAACTATACAGTGCTTGCAGATAATATAATATCAATGAAATAAAAGGCCACTTAAGTGTGCCTAAAAAGAGTACTTTTCATGACTTAACAACACATTTAAAAAGCACACTTTGTAATAATGTCAAATTAATGACCATTTGTTGTGTTTTAAAGTACACTTATTTATGTGTTGACTAATATACTACAGCACATGTAAAGTACTTGATTAGAATTTGAACTGTAGTGTGTTATTTGATACATTTAAACTAGTTCATATATCTTAAACTAAATTGAACTTCATCATTACAAATGTGTAATTACATATATTTTAAATACATGACATACAAGTTTTGATTGAAATTACATTGAAGTATATTTTAGTTTACCATAAATGCTTGTCATTGTACTTTCAAAATATTTCAAATTCAAGAAATAATTATGAAATTACATATAAACATGGACCTAAGTCCTTCTTAAGTGGGTCAAAAAAACATTACTTGCAGTTCACACTTAAGTATATTTTTTAAAGCATGCTAAAGTGTACTTCTTTTTCACAAGGGTGGTCTAGCACAAAACAAGAATGGTCAGGTTTTTAACGACCTAAAACTGTCATGGTAAAAAAAACCTCAACAATCATGAGCCCTGAGAAAGCAAAATTTCACATAATCAGCAAGCTAAATTTAGTCTGATTCTCCCAGGACTTACAGTAATGTACACTGAACTATTATTCCAGTCTCACTGTTTTCCCCTAGGTTCTGTAGACATGATCATAAACACCAGTTGTCATGTTTTATCAGTCCCTAAAGGATGTAGTTTGTTGATTTATGACGTTGTTGATTTATGACACCGGTTGACTTTCTGGAAAGGTGCAATTTCTCTTGTTATGTATTGCAAAGATTATGTAATAAATGGCCTTTTTTCTAAAAGACCCATTAGGAACTGAATGTATACCAGTATAAGAACTGAATGCAAAAGGAGGCATCTATTTTGAATATTTTAAAAGCAATATTGAAAATTTGCTTACACTTTATTTTGATGGTCCCATTTACACATTCTGTTGACTAAGTGAGGTTCTATGAAATCCGTTTTATTTATTCCCAAATATTTTTTTTGTCTCCATTTTAATGGTTAAATCAAATTTTTGTAATCAAAAAGCATGTCTTATGCTTTTCGAAACTTATTCAGTTTAAAAACAATGTATTAAAAGTTTAACAAAGATTACATTTTTTAGGGCCCTATGAAATAAGTTTTTTTTTTTCTCAAATTTGTTTTATTTTTACCAAATTCTGTGTCTGGATTCCATTTTAATGGTTTAATTAAATTTTAACAATCAAAAAGCATGTCTAATTAATTGAATTCATAAAAACAACAAAAACATTTTTTAATAATTTCTATGAAATGATTTGTTTTTCAGAAATTCTGTGTTGTGTATTTTAATTTTTCTGGCAATCAAATGAAGGCATAAAAAAATTTAAAACAAAAAGAAAAAATTAATTTATCTCTTTATCATATGAACATATTAAACTTTTTGTCAAACAAAGTGCTGCACAACAGAGCTTTACTGTTAAAATTAAGACATTTTTGATTATTCCTTAAAAAAAATATATATATATTATTATTATTATTATTTTTATTATTACATTGAGATGTAGCTAAATTCTACTGTACAACAGTAATATATTTCCATCACAATTTCTTCAAGTTAAACCAAACTTTTATTTTGACGGGTTGCAGTGAAGACCTTTTGCAGTGAAGAGTTTATGTGTGTTTATGATATGATTATAGTTTTTCTCAGATGAAACAGTAAAATACTGACAAAGTAACTCTCAGATCAGCTCTGGAGATGAAATTCATGCGTTCATGTCCTCATATAGTGAGACGGCAGAGGCTGAAAACACCCCGAGCGTCACGCGTGTGTGTGGGAAATGAAACCGCGCGTCTGCGCCATTCATTCACACAGAGACACAGAACATGCAGGATTCATATTAAAATAGTCTTTTTGTGGTTTAATATGAACCTAGTTGACACATAGGTGCCACGTTACCTCTAGTCAACAGAATGTTCAAAGGGGACCATAAAAAAAAAAGTAAAAATATTACCGAAAATTTCAGTAATAACTAAATTCATCATGTAATCTCATTTTTTTAAAATGTACTATCACCGAACACTACATTAATTTCAGCTGCCTTCAGAAGCTTGGGTTTCTTTTTGCAGTAAAAGTCACTGTACTGATTTCCAATATTCTTTGTACCATAGAAGAGAGTGGAGTCTCCCTGCTGCAGCTTATTGGAAACCCTCCGCCTGAAGACACCAGCCAGGATCCAGGTTCCAGTCAAACCGCTTACCTCTTCACAAACGACACAAGCACGGGGCAGATGGCACGTGCCCACCTTCCCGCTCATTTCTACCGAGACTTCTCTCTTGTCTTCCACTTGAAGCCCTCCTCAGATGACGCTGGGGTCATCTTCTCCATCACAGACTCCAAACAAAATATCATGTACGTTGGGGTCAAGCTCTCAGCTGTGGAGGATGGCAAAAGGAAAGTTATTTTTTATTACACAGAGCCTGATTCAGATAGATCTCAAGAGGTGGCCAGCTTTGAGGTGACACACAAGCCTCTAGAGTGGAGCCGCTTCTCTCTGGCTGTTAATCTGGACCAGGTGTCTTTCTACGAGGACTGTGATACTGAGCCCAAGATGGTAAAGTTTGAGCGCTCACCTGACGACTTGGAGCTGGAGACAAACTCCAAGATCTTTGTTGGACATAGTGGAACTGATGACCCAGACAAATATCAAGTATGTCCTGTGTATCATTGAAATAAGCAATATCACATGAGTAGCCGTGTGACATATCGCTCTATATCAGCAACTCACAGCTGTGATTCGGCCGTAGGTAATCACAGCAGTGCTGAAATAGGGCCATATCGCACGGCTACCTGTTAGATATTGCGTTTATACAACAGTTCAACGGCACACGCGTGCATGTGTGTCAATGACTTGACGGGTCATTTTTTTGTTCAAAGGCCTTAATAATATAAAAACAAAGATATGACATCTAAAGTATGTTAGGCAGTTCAACTAGATCTCTTTTAATGAATCAAAAGGTTTTAATTATATTTTGCTACATATAAAGGTATTTTAAAGATTTTGAACTGTCAAAAGGTCATTTGGTTTAACCATCTAAAGGCCAATGCAGCCATTTCATTTGTGATTAAAATATCTTAAAAATGTAATAAATGTATATATTTTTTATTCTGGCATGATTTTATTACATCATATATCACATAGTGCAAAATGGTGTTAAAATAATGTGTAGAAGTCGTTGCTTTGTTATGAGAAAGAATGTCCGGAAAAATTAATTTCATTGATGTCATTCGGAGTAACCAATATAAAGGGACCATTTTGGATCAAGTCATGCGGTCAATATCATGTAACAGGATGTGACATCATTCAGACACCTGCAATGGACCACATGGTCGTGAAACAAAGTAACTAACTCGCTTTTAACTATATGAAAAATTCATGTTTTCACTTGCTCATACACATGTCCCGAAACATCAGGTCATTCGGTGCAACCGCTATAACACATGGAAAATGGTGTGATATTTTAAAAACTTGTACTAAATATAAAATGTTTGATTGTCCTTTTGCCTGTTAGCATTGTTTGAAAATATTGTCATTCGGTAAAACTGAAATTTTGGTTAAACCGAATGACTTTTTTGGTGACAAATTTTGTCCATCTTGTAAAAAATGACAAAAGCAGTGTTAATTGATTATAAAACCACATAATCTCATTGTTAACACTTAAAACTTAAGAATTATTATATCTCCATTATGTTTTTTTTACACTTTTAAAAACCTTATTCGTCAATGACCCACATAAGAACAACAACCCCTCTTTTGCGCAGAACTACTTCCTTCCGTCACGGATTCAAATCTCAAGCCTCCGTTCACTTTAGAACTCGTAACGAAGGAAATCTGAGGTGCTTCATTGAAGCTTATTGTATTATGTAGAGATACGAGAGACAGATCGACGACTAAGCGAGTGCTTCACCTGCATCTAGCTGATATTCTTCAGATTAGGTTTATAATCATAATCACAAAATGACTGCGTTAGTCAATGCACTTGCCAGCTGATCTTGTAAGATGTTATTTAAAGTGAAAATAACTTCCTTGTTTACAACCTTCAGTCCCTTTCAGTATAAAAGTCTTTGCGACTGACTCACTCACTCATAAAGTGCAGTCTTTGTGCATCTAATGGCGTATTTCACTAACGGACCCTTTCTCAATATCAAATACGGCATGTTATTTATATAAAACATTATTTATTTAACAATAATATTTAAATGAACAAGGTTATAACAGTTTAAGAGGTTTGTACAATAGGAAATAAACACAAGCAAAGAGTTCAGTTAAATGTACAAAAGCAGTGCTAGTTAGTACAGGATTTAAGTTCAAGGTAAATATAAAGTTATGAAACTTACACCGTGTCTACACCGGACGCGAGCGGCGCGATGCGTCAAAAGACAATAGAACCCATTATAATCCGTGATATTGTCTACAATGGATGCGGCACGACAAATTCCCAACAGTAAATGTATTCTCCGTTCTATTTCTGTTAGTTCTGGAAGAAGTAATGGATTAATAAAACCAAAGATAAGACCAACGACAAATTCCCGAAGGACTGGCCAAGATGAAGCTGTTCTCTGCGGGTACATGAGTGCTGAACAGCCGCTGACTGCCTGGAGCTCACATCTCCGAAAGTGTCAATACAAATTGTCAAATAGGCATTATGTTTATATATAAATTGCATATTTGAGGTCTAAACAACTTCATTATCATCTAAAAATCTCTTAAAACTACATTCTTTGGAACAAGAATGGCAAGAATGGCGAAATAAGTGCTAGAACGCTGAAAGCGGTGAAATGGTCCCTATAGAATATGGTAGAATATTGCATGGCTGGAAAGACCTCTCAGCCAATCAGATTTGAGAACCAGAAATAACTGTTGTATAAAGTGTTATATTTGTAATTTTTCTCAAATATACAAAGGGCCATTTTCAGGGGTGAGGAAAACAAGGAATATTTACCTGGATCCTTTATAGCCTTTCTATCTGTCTCTGTTGATTAATTGATCAGTCAATCGACCCAGACAAACATGGTCTAGCTACTGTCTGGTCAATATATGCAATAGATATTTATCCATCCATCCATCCAGAAAGACAATTATATTCATACACAATCACAGCTGATATGTTGATGTTGGATCTGTCTTTTTTTTATAGGGCTGGATCTCAGAATTAAGAGTGGTTGGAAACCCACGGGCTGCAGAGCATCATTGTGATGAAGCTGCTGATGATGATGATGACTATGACGTAAGCTGCATTTAAACTTGAGAACTACAGAAAGGTTGTATTTGTATTTTTTGCATTTATTGTTTATACTTCACAGACAGGACTGACTTTTTTGGGATATGACAACGTATGAATATTTTGAAGGCTTACTAACTATCTGGTTATTTCTGTGGTAAAATGGTGGTAATGCCTGTTTTTCATTATTTGTAGGGTTCTGGAGACAACGGAAGTGGAAAAGAGCTTCTATTTGATTTAGAACATGATTTAGTAGGTATTTTTGGACATTAGTTATTGCATTTATCTGACAAAAATACAGTGTTCTGGAAAACCCCTCTAGTGCATTTTTGTAGTAAATGTGCTGCAAGTATATAAATAATCTTTGTTGTAATCTGTTTATGGTGAACATTAATACAGCCTTGTAGTTTCTCTTGACATTCCCATGATACAGCAAAAAAGAAAAGAAAAGAAACAATCAGATATAGTTTTTAATTTATTTCAGAATATACAAAAAATCCAGAAGAACTGCAGCAAAGTATCCAAGATGCTTATTGAAGAAAACTACCTGTGAAAAGTTTTAGGCACTTGTGTAAAAATGCTGTAAAGTGAGGATGCTTTCAGAAATAATGTCATAAATAGATTGCAACTTCTATTAACCAAATCAAATCAATATTTAGTTTCAACCACTTAACATTGACAAGACAGGACAAAGAACTGAACAAATCAAGGAGAAATATACCAGACTAAATGAGATAATTAGTTGAATGACAGGTGAACTGAATGATTAATCAAGGGAACAAACAGGAAAACAGAACTAAAACACACTGAACAGAACATAATCCTGACAATATAGGCTATACATGTTTACTTGCACTTCAAAGGTAACACTTTACAATACTGTTCCATCATTAATGAATAACTACAAAGGAGCAAATTAATTTACATTAACTAGTAACTAATACTAACTAACAAGAAACTCTGATTAAGCTTTGGTTTTGGATAGTAATTCCTGCTCAAGGTTGAAGTATCACTTGAGTCTATCACATTCAGCTGAGTGCTTTTACTTACTAATTTGTTAATCAGAGTTTGTTATTAGTTAATTACTAGAATGTTAAGTTATTTGGTCCTGCGTAGTTATTGATAAATGACAGAACACTATTCATCTGGGTTTTATTCACATATTGTTTAATAAATACTGTTTTCAGACATTCTACTTATTTGACTTATTTGTTTTTTGCATAATCTATAGTAGGAATGTATGCGTCTACAAGGTCAATCACTGAGCTCGGCTCTTATTTTAGGGCTTTATAATGGTACTGTTTATGTTGGGTTCACTTGCTTTTAGGTTAAAATTGCAGAATTTAATAGCTCTTTTTGGATATTCCGTATTGACCTAATTCTGCCTTTTAGTGCAGTGTTGTTTGGGGCAGCCTCTCAGGAGGTCAGTGCTCATAAACGATAGCGATTTTATCCTTGTAGCCGGTCTCTCCTAATCAAATTTTGGACACTGCACTTTACTGCTGTATTGGTTGTTGTTTGATGTCTGATTTTAAGTGGCACAGAAAACACTTGCACTATGTTTAAAGTCCCCCTATAGTCAATAATTTTATCCCTTAAAACTCATCTTTGATCACCATAATGAGGTTTTTTTTTCCTGTGAAAAAAAATGTCTTCATGCCTTAAAATAGCTTGAATGTAACTCTACACCCTTGCTTCGTTTAATATAAGCGGAACAATGAATATGCAAATGAGCCCCGCCTCCACTTGCTCACGCCAGCTCAGAGATCCACTCGGTCAACTTACTGAGGTAAACGCTGCACAATGGTATCGCTCTGTACAACGTCGGACACATAACGGTAATTAATATAATTAGCCTTTTGCTTGACTACTTTATCAAACGGCTAATAATGTGTTGCTAATGTTACACAAACATGTTCGCGTTCGCCATCTTAGAATCAGGGAGATGCCTTCTAACAATCAGTAGCTTTAGAAACGCTTTGAACAACTAAGAACGTCAGTGGAGAAAGGCATAGTTCATCATGATATACAGTGGGTACGGAAAGTATTCAGACCCCCTTACATTTTTCACTCTTTGTTATATTGCAGCCATTTGCTAAAATCATTTAAGTTCATTTTTTTTCCTCATTAATGTACACATTAATGAAAGAAAAACACAGAATTGTTGACATTTTTGCAGATTTATTAAAAAAAAAAAAACTGAAATATCACATGGTCCTAAGTATTCAGACCCTTTGCTCAGTATTTAGTAGAAGCACCCTTTTGATCATATACAGCCATGAGTCTTTTTGGGAAAGATGCAACAAGTTTTTCACACCTGGTTTTGGGGATCCTCTGCCATTCCTCCTTGCAGATCCTCTCCAGTTCTGTCAGGTTGGATGGTAAACGTTGGTGGACAGCCATTTTTAGGTCTCTCCAGAGATGCTCAATTGGGTTTAAGTCAGGGCTCTGGCTGGGCCATTCAAGAACAGTCACGGAATTGTTGTGAAGCCACTCCTTCGTTATTTCAGCTGTGTGCTTATGGCATTGTCTTGTTGGAAGGTAAACCTTCAGCCCAGTCTGAGGTCCTGAGCACTCTGGAGAAGGTTTTCATCCAGGATATCCCTGTACTTGGCCGCATTCATCTTTCCCTCGATTGCAACCAGTCGTCCTGTCCCTGCAGCTGAAAAACACCCCCACAGCATGATGCTGCCACCACCATGCTTCACTGTTGGGACTGTATTGGACAGGTGATGAGCAGTGCCTGGTTTTCTCCACACATACCGCTTAGAATTAAGGCCAAAAAGTTCTATCTTGGTCTCATCAGACCAGAGAATCTTATTTCTCACCATCTTGGAGTCCTTCAGGTGTTTTTTAGCAAACTCCATGCGGGCTTTCATGTGTCTTGCACTGAGGAGAGGCTTCCGTCGGGCCACTCTGCCATAAAGCCCCGACTGGTGGAGGGCTGCAGTGATGGTTGACTTTCTACAACTTTCTCCCATCTCCCGACTGCATCTCTGGAGCTCAGCCACAGTGATCTTTGGGTTCTTCTTTACCTCTCTCACCAAGGCTCTTCTCCCCCGATAGCTCAGTTTGGCCGGACGGCCAGCTCTAGGAAGGGTTCTGGTCGTCCCCAACGTCTTCCATTTAAGGATTATGGAGGCCACTGTGCTCTTAGGAACCTTAAGTGCAGCAGAACTTTTTATGTAACCTTGGCCAGATCTGTGCCTTGCCACAATTCTGTCTCTGAGCTCTTCAGGCAGTTCATTTGACCTCATGATTCTCATTTGCTCTGACATGCACTGTGAGCTGTAAGGTCTTGTATAGACAGGTGTGTGGCTTTCCTAATCAAGTCCAATCAGTATAATCAAAAACATCTGGACTCGAATGAAGGTGTAGAACCATCTCAAGGATGATCAGAAGAAATGGACAGCACCTGAGTTAAATATATGAGTGTCACAGCAAAGGGTCTGAATACTTAGGACCATGTGATATTTCAGTTTTTCTTTTTTTAATAAATCTGCAAAAATGTCAACAATTCTGTGTTTTTCTGTCAATATGGGGTGCTGTGTGTACATTAATGAGGGAAAAAAATGAACTTAAATGATTTTAGCAAATGGCTGCAATATAAAAAAGAGTGAAAAATTTAAGGGGGTCTGAATACTTTCCGTACCCACTGTACATCATACACCTGCTATATTGCTAAATCTACACGATTTTTCATATCAACACAGAAATATACCAGGATGAACTGGCTTCTCTCGAGACTCCCCTGCTAGTTCGCTGTTATTGATATGCTAAAGGTAGTTTGTGACGAAAGAAACACCAGCGATTTCAAACTGTCTTTTTTTCACTGCAGTTTTAAGGAGAAAATACTCAGCAATGGTGTTTCCTTATGAATTTGCACATGGTTTGTCTTAAAGCATATTAAAACACCACATAGACAAATAAACAACATCAAAAACTTGATTTTCACCACAAGGGGACTTTAAGATTATAACAGATGCAAGTATATGAGGCTACCGTGAACATAAATTAGCACATAAAGTTCAAAAGTGGGCTTATGCCATGACTTATACTTGAAGCTCAATCAGACTAAGTTATGGGTCAAATCTTTATTGTGATTGGTTGATCAGGGAACAATCAGTGACCAGACATTACTCATATTATAATAGCATAAAATTTGATTGGTTTACGCAAAAAAACATGTGATTCAAAATAACCTGACATTAAGTAATGTTTAGTAAGGTTTTATCGTGATAAAATAACTAAGTAGCTAAACAACATCTTATATCAATCACAAGATATGTCTCTTTAAAAGTCGTCTGTTCTGTTTTGCAGCCCCTGCCTCCACAACATGCTTCTACAGTGCGCAAGCCTATGTTGGACACAGATGAACATCCGAGAGAGACAGGTCTGTGAAACTGCAAATTTTGTAAAACAATTAATGTTAGACAAGAGGACAAAGAGCTGGGACTTTATAGAACTCAAAGTGTTTTGTGTTTTTTTAAGTGTAGCGAATGTTTACTGGTGGCGATGCTTACATGGGGAACTGTTTATTAGTTGTGTTCAGGCTTTGGCATATCATTTAAAAAAAATTGTGGAGTCTGACCAACATGTAATTTTAGCTCACAAAATATGACGCTGAAATAGGCATGCAGGCACAACTATCTTCCAACCGAATGCACTGAAATGCTGCAACGCCATCTTGTGGACAATGCAATAGTTGTATTACATGTTTCATAAGTTTAATTGTATTTACATCACTGGAAAAAAGGTAGAGATCACGATTGATTGATTGATTGATTGATTGATTGATTGATTGATTGATTGATTGATTGATTGATTGATTGATTGATTGATTGTCAAACCAGAATATTACAATGATTTCGTAAGGATCATTTAACAATGAAGA